>CM069908.1:19171647-19445786 GCA_036172215.1 Camellia granthamiana
TATCTGTATTTCAGTTTCTGCTACTTAAATGATTTGTTTATATAAATGTTTTGGCCTAACTAACGATCCATGGTTATTTCGTGTCGCTTATACTCTTGGTATAATATTTCTCACTCTGCTATATGCTTATAGTTGTTTACCAATTTTCAAAAAACATGCAATTCAGAAATAGCTTATGGAAAGTCTTAGATGCGGGGCTGCGGAATAGGCACACATAACACTTTTATGATATTTTTATATGTAAATATCGGCCTTTTTGGTCAATATATTTTGTAATAAAAATAGAAGCTCCGATTATTATTTTGGTACCCTTATTTAAATATTTCTTCCACTTGCGTTTATTTATTTATTTAAGAATTGGCCGTCGGTAACTTCAGTTACTGGCCATGACGATGCTTAACCCTTGGGTACGGGGAGCGGGTCGTGACAAGTGGTAGGATTCTAGAGGTGGCTCCCACAATAGTGTAGCACTTAGTTCCGCACAGCACTTTGCTCCGCACAAAACAGAGGTTAATGGTTCCATGACAAACAGAGGACCACGAAGTGGTTAAACAGAAACAGAGGACCACGAAGTGGTCAAACAGAGGCCAATGGTTATTTAAGTCCTCGAAGGCGTGGTACTCCCGTGGTGGTACTTACAAAACATAATTGTATATAAGGTCATAACCAAATATTCTTTAAAATATAACTAAATATATCTATGGGTTTCCTTTTAAGCAAATAGGGTTCAGAAATTAAACCACGTAACTGAAACCTTTATAAAACATAACTTTTTATTAATATACTAATAAAACATACTTGTATAAAATAGATTTTGGTAAGTCAAAACATACGTAAAATACATTTTGGTAACTCAAGGTATAATATAACTCACCTTAAAATTAATACCTTACTCTTTATTTCTACTGTCAAAGACCCTTTTACCTTCCACAACTCTTTCCCTTCTTTTCCTCTTTTTCTTTTCTTCTTTTCTTTCTTTTCTTTTCTTTCTTCTTTCTATATTCAGATCACCTCTCCCTTTATAAGGAGATGAACGCAACACCTGGCTAGGCCGAAATGTTTGCACAGATTCTATTATAATTTCTTAGATTCATTCTTATCTTTAATAGATATTTAAGATAATTACCTTTTGACCCAACATTTTAATATAATTATATAAATAAATTAATTCTTAATTAAATTATACTTTATCGTATATCAATGGAAAATTAATTATTTATTTTAGTACCACACCCATTATTATTATTATTTATATTATCTATATTATTATTATTTATATTTTGACTCCTAAACTTTTAAAAATTATATTATTTTACAAAATTACGCATAATAATATATAATAAATTATATATTTTCCTAACTGAGATTAAATAATATTAGTATAAACTCTACAGAATAATTAAAAATCTAGGTTGTTACAATCTTCCCTCCTTTTAAAAATTTCGTCCTCGAAATTTGCCATGTGTAAGCTATCCGCTGCGCACTCTGATAAATATATATTTGATGATTAATCTGGTAGAAAATACTACCTTAAAAAAAAAAAAATTACCAAAAATAACTCACTATCTAGTTGTCAAAAATTGTTTTGGGCCAAAATAAGAAATAAAGAGCGACTTTAAAAACTTTTCACTCGTATTGTCTACGATAGGAATAGATAAAAATGAGAACACAATGACAGAATCATATGTAAGAGTTGAAAAAAAATTTTTTAAAATTCGAACCACTTTAATAAGTCGAAATAAATTTTTTTTTTTTTTTTTTGAATACTGAACTGAAAATTCCATGTAATTTAATTATATTACAATTTTGGTGGAGTGCTTGAGATCGACATCATTCTTTTCTTCTTCTTCTTTTACTATAAACAAATATAAATTATACTAATATCCTTAAAAAATTAGGCACACTAAATTTTTTTTTTATCATATCTATATAACCATATAAAATTATAATATAATTAAAATTGACAAAACATAATAATTCGGTATTTAATTACCACGCTATCCTACTTCCTAAATGTGCGTTGTGTCCTATGCTCCAATGATGACTTTTTTTATAAAAAAAAAAAATAAATCATTGCTCTGATACCACTTGTCACGACCCACTCCCCGTACCCAAGGGTTTAAGCATCGTGATGGCCAGTAACTGAGGTTACCTCCGGCCAATTCATAAAGAAATTAATAAACGCAAGCGGAAGTAATATTTAAATAAGGGGTACCAAAATAATCATCGGATTTTCTATTTTTATTACAAAATTTATTGACCAAGAAGGCCGATATTTACATATAAAAATATCATAAAACTACTGTGCGTGTGTCTAATCCGTAGCCCCGCATGTCACGACCGATCCCCGTACCCAAGAGTTAAGCATCGTGATGGCTAGTAACTGGAGTTACCTACGGCTAGTTCTTAAACAAATAAACAAACGCAAGCGAAAGAAATATTTAAATAAGGGTATCAAAATAATCATCGGAGCTTCTATTTTTATTACAAATATATTGACCAAAAAGGCCGATATTTACATATATAAATAGCAAAAAGTGTTATGTGTGTCTATTCCGCAGCCCCGCATCTAAGATTTTCCAGAAGCTATTTCTGAATTGCATGTTTCCTAAAAATTGGTAAACAACTATAAGTACATGGCAGAGTGAAAAAATATTATACCACGAGTATAAGGGACACGAAATAACCATGGATAATTAATTAGGCCAAAATATTTACATAACTCAGTTTGGTAAATAAATCATTTGCATAACAGAAACTGAAATACAGAACGTTTTGTAAATATATAATCATAACCACGGTACAGAACAGAACAGAACAGAACAGAGGTCACAGAAGTGACAGTCAGAACAGAGGTACGGATTCAAGAGGTGGCTCGTACGAAATCTAGAGGTGGCTTCCACAATAGTATAGCACTTAGCTCCGCACAACACTTTGGTCCGCACAAAACAGAGGTACAGATTCAAGAGGTGGCTCGTACGGATTCTAGAGGTGGCTCCCACAATAGTGTAGCACTTAGCTCCGCACAGAACTTTGGTCCGCACAGAACAGAGGTCAATCGATCAAAGGCCCACAAAGTAACCAAACAGAGGCTAATGGTTATTTAAGTCCCCCAAAGTGTGGGACTCCCGTGGTGGTACCTACAAAACATAATTGTATATAAGGTCATAGCCAAATATTCTTTAAAATATAAACAAGCATATCCATAGATTCCTTTTAAGCAAATAGGGTTCAGATATAAAACCACGTAACTGAAATCCTTATAAAACATAACTTTTATTAATATACTAATAAAATATAACTTGTATAAAATAGATTTTTGGTAAGTCAAAACATACGTAAAATACATTTTAGTGCCTCAAGGTATAATATAACTCACCTTAATTTTAATACCTTACTCTTCCTTTCCACTATCAAAGATTTTTTTAGCTTCCACTATTATTTCCTTCTTCTTCTCTTTTCTTTCTTCCCTTTCTTTCATTTTCTTCTTTCTTTTCTTTCTCTCTTTTTCTTCTTTTCTTTCATTCTCTTCAGGTGAACGGCTCCTCCCTATATATAGGAGATAAACGCAACGCCTGGCCAACACGTGGCCAGGCCGTATCTTCCCGCTGATTCGATTAATTAATTTCATAGATTTGATCTTACCTTTAATAGATATTTAAGATAATTATCTTTTGACCCAACTTTTTAATATAATTATATAAATAATTTAATTCTTAATTAAATTACACTTTATTATATACTAATAGAAAATTAATTATTTATTTTAGTACCACACCCATTATTATTATTATTTATATTATCTATATTATTATTATTTATATTTTAACCCCTAAACTTTTAATAATTATATTATTTTACAAAATTATACATAATAATATATAATAAATTATATATTTTCCAAACTGAGATTAAATAATATTAGTATAAATTCTACGGAATAATTAAAAATCTAGGTTGTCACAACCTTCTCCCCTTTTAAAATTTCGTCCTCGAAATTTGTCATATGTAACCTATCCGTTGCGCACTTCTGATAAATATATATTAGATGAGTAATCTGATAGAAAATAGTACCTCAAAAAAAAAAAAAAAAACCAAAAAAATGTTGGGTTCAAAAGGTAATTATCTTAAATATCTATTAAAGATAGGAATGAATCTAAGAAATTATAATAGAATCTGTGCAATCATTTCGGCCTGGCTACGTGTTGGCTAGGCGTTGCGTTCATCTCCCTATAAAGGGAGAGGTGATCTGAATAGAGAAAGAAGAAAGAAAAGAAAAGAAAGAAAATGAGAAAGGAAAGAAGAAAAGAAAGAGAGGAAAAGAAGGGAAAGAGTAGTGAGAAGGTAAAAGGGTCTTTGATAGTAGAAATAAAAAGTAAGGTATTAAAGTTAAGGTGAGTTATATTATACCTTGAGTTACCAAAATGTACTAAACGTATGTTTTAACTTACCAAAATCTGTTTTATACAAGATACAAGTTATGTTTTTAATGAAAGTTATGTTTTATAAAGGTTTCAATTACGTGGTTTATCTTCTGAACCCTATTTTCTTAAAAGGAAATCCATGGATATGTTTGTTTATATTTTAAAAAATATTTGATTATGACCTTATATACAATTATGTTTTGTAAGTACCACTACGGGAGTCCCACGGCTTGGAGGACTTAAATAACCATTGGCTTCTGTTTGACCACTTTGTGGTCCTCTGTTTGTCATGGATCCATTGACCTCTGTTCTGTGCGGACCAAAGTGTTGTGCGGAGCTAAGTGCTACACTATTGTGGGTGCCACCTCTAGAATCCGTACGAGCCACCTCTTGAATCCGTACCTCTGTTATATGCGGACCAAAATGTTGTGCAGAACTAAGTGCTACATTATTGTGGGAGCCACCTCTAGAATACGTACGAGTCACCTCTTGAATTCGTAACTCTGTTTTGACTGTCACTTCTATGACCTCTGTTCTGTTCTGTTCTATACCGTGGTTATGGTTATATATTTATATAATATCTATATTTCAGTTTCTGCTACTTAAATGATTTGTTTATGTAAACGTTTTGGCCTAACTAACGATCCATGGTTATTTCGTGTCCCTTATATTCTTGGTATAATATTTCTCATTTTGCATGTTTTTACCAATTTTCAGGAAACAGTGCAACTCAGAAATAGCCTTTGGAAAGTCTTAGATGCGTGGCTACGGAATAGACACACGCACAGTATTTTTATGATATTTTTATATGTAAATATCGGCCTTTTTGGTCAATAAATTTTGTAATAAAAATAGAAGCTCCAATAATTATTTTGGTAACCTGGAGTCACCAAAATGTATTTTACGTATGTTTTGACTTACCAAAATCTATTTTATACAAATTATGTTTTATTAGTATATTAATAAAAGTTATGTTTTATAAAGATTTCAGTTATGTGGTTTTATATCTGAACCCTATTTGCTTAAAAGAAAACCCATGGATATGTTTGTTTATATTTTAAAAAATATTTGGCTATGACCTTATATACAATTATGTTTTGTAAGTACCACCACGGGAGTCCCACGCCTTGGGGGACTTAAATAACCATTGGTCTCTGTTTGACCACTTCGTGGTCCTCTGTTTGTCATGGATCCATTGACCTCTGTTCTGTGCGGTGCAAAGTGTTGTGCGGAACTAAGTGCTACACTATTGTGGGAGCCACCTATAGAATCCGTACGAGCCACCTCTTGAATCCGTACATCTGTTCTGACTGTCACTTCTGTGACCTCTGTTCTGTTCTGTTCTGTACCGTGGTTATGGTTATATATTTATATAATAGCTATATTTCAGTTTCTGCTACTTAAATGATTTGTTTATGTAAACGTTTTGGCCTAACTAACGATCCATGGTTATTTCGTGTTCCTTATACTCTTCGTATTGTAACAACCCAGATTTTTAATTATTGTGTAGAATTTATACTAATATTATTTAATCTCAGTTCGGAAAATATATAATTTATTATATATTATTATGTATAATTTTGTAAAAACAATATAATTATTAAAAGTTTAGGGGTCAAAATATAAATAATAATAACATAGATAATATAAATAATAATAATAATGGGTGTGGTACTAAAATAAATAATTTATTTTCTATTGGTATATGATAAAATGTAATTTAATTAGGAATTAATTTATTTATATAATTATATTAAAATTATGGGTCAAAAGATAATTATCTGAAATTTCTATTAAGGATATGAACGAATCTATATAATTATTAATCGAATTTGAGGGAAAGGGATGTGTCACCACGTGTTGGCGAGAGAATGGCCTCACCTCCCTATAAAAGGGAGAAGGCGCTGATCTGGGCCAAGGAAAAGAAAGAAGAAGAAAAAAAGAAGGAAAGAAAAGAAAGAAGAAAAGGAAAGAAAGGGAAGAAAGAAAAGAGAAGAAGAAGGAAAGAATAGTGAAAGCTAAAAGGGTCTTTGATAGTGGAAAGGAAGAGTAAGCATTAAAGTTAAGGTGCGTTATATCATACCTTTAGTTACCAAAATATATTTTACGTATGTTTTCACTTACCAAAATCTATTTTATGCAAGTTATGTTTTATTAGTATATTAATAAAAGTTATGTTTTATTAGTATATTAATAAAAGTTATGTTTTATAAAGATTTCGGTCACGTGGATTATTTTCTAAACCCTATTTGCTTAAAAGGAAACTCATGGATATGTTTGTTTATATTTTAAACAATATTTGACTATGACCTTATATATAATTATGTTTTGTACGTACCACCACGGGAGTCCCACGCCTTGGGGGACTTAAATAACCATTGGCCTCTGTTTGCTTACTTTGTGGCCCTCTGATCCATTGACGTCTGTTCTGTGCGGAACTAAGTGCTACACTATTGTGGGAGCCACCTCTAGAATCCGTACAAGCCACCTCTTGAATCCGTACCTCTGTTATGTGCGGACCAAAGTGCTGTGCGGAACTAAGTGCTACACTATTGTGGGAGCCACCTCTAGAATCCGTACGAGCCACCTCTTGAATCCGTACCTCTGTTCTGACTGTCACTTCTGTGACCTCTATTCTGTTCTGTTCTGTACCGTGGTTATGGTTATATATTTATATAATATCTATATTTCAGCTTCTGCTACTTAAATGGTTTGTTTGTGTAAACGTTTTGGCCTAACTAACGATCCATGGTTATTTCGTGTCCCTTATACTTTTGGTATAATGTTTCTCACTCTGCCATGTGCTTATATTTTTTACCAATTTTCAGGAAACATGCAATTCAGAAATAACTTCTGGAAAGTCTTAGATGCAGGGCTGCGGAATAGACACATACAGCACTTTTATTGATATTTTTCTATGTAAATATTGGCCTTTTTGGTCAATATAATTTTGTAATAAAAATAGAAGCTCCGATGATTATTTTGGTACCTTTACTTAAATATTACTTCCGCTTGTGTTTATTTATTTGTTTAAGAATTGGCCGGAGGTAACCTCAGTTACTGGCCATCATGATACTTAACCCTTGGATACGGGGAGCGGGTCGTGACAAGATTGCAGCAACCCAGATTTTTAATTATTCTGTAGAATTTATTCTAATATTATTTAATCTCAGTTCGAAAAATGTATAATTTATTATATATTATTATGTGTAATTTTGAAAAATAATATAATTATTAAAAGTTTAGGGGTCAAAATAGAAATAATAATAACATAGATAATATAAATAATAATAATAATGGTTGTGGTACTAAAATAAATAATTTATTTTCTATTGGTATATGATAAAATATAATTTAATTAGGAATTAATTTATTTATATAATTATATTAAAATATTGGGTCAAAAGGTAATTATCTTAAATATCTATTAAGGATAAGAACGAATTTATATAATTATTAATCGAATTTGAGGGAAAGGGACGTGTCACCACGTGTTGGCGAGAAAATGGCCTCACCTCCCTATAAAAGGGAGAAGGCGCTGATCTGGGCCAAGGAAAAGAAAGAAGAAAAGAAAAGAAAGAAGAAAAGGAAAGAAAGGGAAGAAAGAAAAGAGAAAGAGAAGAAAGAATAGTGGAAGCTAAAAGGTTATTTGATAGTGGAAAGGAAGAGTAAGATATTAAAGTTGAGGTGAGTTATATTATACCTTGAGTCACCAACATGTATTTTACGTATATTTTAACTTACCAAAATTTATTTTATACAAGTTATGTTTTATTAGTATATTAATAGAAGTTATGTTTTATAAAGGTTTCAGTTACGTGGTTTTACATCTGAACCCTATTTGCTTAAAAGGAAACCCATGGATATATTTGTTTATATTTTAAGAATATTTGGCTATGACCTTATATACAATTATGTTTTGTAAGTACCACCACGGGAGTCCCACGCCTTGGGGGACTTAAATAACCATTGGCCTCTGTTTGACCACTTTGTGGTCCTCTATTTGTCATGGATCCATTGACCTCTGATCTGTGCGGACCAAAGTGCTGTGCAGAACTAAGTGCTACACTATTGTGGGAGCCACCTCTTGAATCCGTATCTCTGTTATGTGCGGACCAAAGTGTTGTGCGGAACTAAGTGCTACACTATTGTGGGAGCCACCTCTAGAATCCGTACGAGCCACTTCTTGAATCCGTACCTCTGTTCTGACTGTCACTTCTGTGACCTCTGTTCTGTTCTATTCTGTACCGTGGTTATGGATATATATTTATATAGTATCTATATTTCAGTTTCTGCTACTTAAATGATTTGTTTATGTAAACGTTTTGGCCTAACTAAATATCCATGGTTATTTCGTGTCCCTTATACTCTTGGTCTAATATTTCTCACTCTGCCATGTGCTTATCGTTGTTTACCAATTTTCAGGAAACACACAAGTTAGAAATAACTTCAAGAAAGTCTTAGATGCGGGGCTGCGGAATAGGCACACACACAGTATTTTTATGATATTTCTCTATATAAATATCGACCTTTTTGGTCAGTAAATTTTGTAATAAAAATAAAAGCTCTAATGATTATTTTAGTACCCTTATTTAAATACCACTTGTCAGGATCCACTTCCCATACCCAAGGGTTAAGCATCGTGATGGCCAGTAACTGAGGTTACCTCCGGCCAATTCATAAACAAATTAATAAACGCGAGCGGAAGTAATATTTAAATAAGGGTACCAAAATAATCATCAGAGCTTCTATTTTTATTACAAAATTTATTGAGCAAGAAGGCCGATATTTACATATAAAAATATCATAAAACTACTGTGCGTGTGTCTAATCCGCAGCCTCGCATCTAAGACTTTCCAAAAGCTATTTCTAAATTGCATATTTCCTGAAAATTGCTAAACAACTATAAGCACATGGCAGAGTGAGAAATATTATACTAAGAGTATAAGAGACACGAAATAACCATGGATAGTTAGTTAGGCCAAAACATTTAAGATAATTTAGTCGGAACAAATAATCCTTTAAGTAGCAAAACTGAGATTATGTAAGTAAATGACCATAACCACGGTACAGAATAGAACAGAACGGAGGTCACAGAAGTGACAGTCAGAACAGAGGTACGGATTCAAGAGGTGACTCGTACGGATTCTAGAGGTGGCTCCCACAATAGTGTAGCACTTAGCTCCGCACAGCACGTTGGTCCGCACATAACAGAGGTACGGATTCAAGAGGTGGCTCGTACGGATTCTAGAGGTGGCTCCCACAATAGTGTAGCACTTAGTTCCGCACAGCACTTTGGTCCGCACAGAACAGAGGTCAATGGATCAGAGGGCCACAAAGTAACCAAACAGAGGCCAATGATTATTTAAGTTTTCCATAGCGTGGGACTCCCGTGGTGGTACTTAAAAAACATAATTGTTTATAAGGTCATAGTCAAATATTCTGTAAAATATAAACAAATATATCCATGAGTTTCCTTTTAAGCAAATAGGGTTCAGATATAAAATCACGTAACTGAAACCTTTATAAAACAGAACTTCTATTAATATACTAATAAAACATAACTTGTATAAAATAGATTTTGGTAAGTCAAAACATATGTAAAATACATTTTGGTAACTCAAGGTATAATATAACGCACCTTAACTTTAATACCTTACTCTTCCTTTCCACTAGCAAAAACTCTTTTAGTTTCCACTATTCTTTCCTTCTTCTTCTCTTTTCTTTCTTCCCTTTCTTTTCTTTTCTTCTTTCTTTTCTTTCCTTCTTTTCTTTTCTTCTTTCTTTTCCTTGGCCAGATCAGCGCCTTCTCCCTTTTATAGGGAGGTGAGGCCATTCTCTCGCCAACACGTGGTGACACGTCCCATTCCCTCAAATTCGATTAATAATTATATAGATTCGTTCTTGTCCTTAATAGATATTTAAGATAATTACCTTTTGACCCAATATTTTAATATAATTATATAAATAAGTTAATTCCTAATTAAATTACATTTTATCATATACCAATAGAAAATTAATTATTTATTTTAGTATCACACCCATTATTATTATTATTTATATTATCTATATTATTTATATTTTGACCCCTAAACTTTTAATAATTATATTATTTTACAAAATTACGCATCATAATATATAATAAATCATATATTTTCTTAACTGAGATTAAATAATATTAGTATAAATTTTACAGAATAATTAAAAATCTTGGTTGTTACAATCTTCCCTCCTTTTAAAATTTCGTCCTCGAAATTTGTCATGAGTGTAAGCTATCCGCTGCGCACTCTGATAAACATATATTAGATGATTAATCTGATAGAAAATAATACCTCAAAAGAAAACTTTACCAAAAATAACTCACTGTCTAGTTGTCAAAAATTAGTTTGTGCCAAAATGAGAAATAATGGGTGACTTTAAAAACTTTTCACTCGTTTTGTTTACGATAAAAATAAATAAAAATGAGAATATAATGATAGAATTATATGCAACAATTGAAAATTTTGAGATGAACTTTTCATTGATAGGAAATAGTTTCAAAATTAGTATCTTTATAATTTGAACCCACTTTTCAAATAATCAAAATAAATTTTTTTTTTTTTGAATACTGAACTGAAAATTATATGTATTTAATTATATTATAATTTTGGTTAGTGCTTGAGTCCGACATCCTCTGTTTCTTTTCCTTATTTTATTATAACAAATATAAATTATATCTAATATCCTTTACAAATTAGGCACACTAAAAAAAATTATTATTATTATATATATATAATCATATAAAATTATAATATAATTAAATCGACGAATAAAATATAATAATCCGGTATTAATTACCCACTATCCTACTTCTTAAATGTGCACGTGTCCTATGCTCCAATGATGATTTTTTTTTTTTATACACCATTGCTCTAATACCACTTGTCATGACCCGCTCCCCGTATCCAAGGGTTAAGCATCGTGATGGCCAATAACTGAGGTTATCTCCGGCCAATTCTTAAACAAATAAATAAACGCAAGCGGAAGTAATATTTAAGTAAGGGTACCAAAATAATCATCGGAGCTTCTATTTTTATTACAAAATTATATTGACCAAAAAGGCCGATATTTACATAGAAAAATATTAATAAAAGTGTTGTGTGTGTCTATTCTGCAGCCCTGCATCTAAGACTTTCCAAAAGTTATTTCTGAATTACTTGTTTCCTGAAAATTGGTAAAAAATATAAGCACATGGCAGAGTGAGAAACATTATACCAAGAGTATAAGGGACACGAATAACCATGGATCGTTAGTTAGGCCAAAACGTTTACATAAATAAATCATTTAAGTAGCAGAAACTAAAATATAAATATTATATAAATATATAACCATAACCACGGTACAGAACAGAACAGAACAGAGGTCACAGAAGTGACAGTCAGAACAGAGGTACGGATTCAAGAGGTGGCTCGTACGAATTCTAGAGGTGGCTCCCACAATAGTGTAACACTTAGCTCCGCACAGCACTTTGGTCCGCACATAACAGAGGTACGGATTCAAGATGTGGCTTGTATGGATTCTAGAGATGGCTCCTACAATAGTGTAGCACTTAATTCCGCACAGCATTTTGGTCCGCACAGAACAGAGGTCAATGGATCCATGTGACGACCCGCTCCCCGTACCCAAGGGTTAAGTATCGTGATGGCCAGTAACTAAGGTTACCTCCGGCCAATTCTTAAACAAAATAATAAACGCAAGCGGAATAAATATTTAAATAAGGGTACCAAAATAATCATTGGAACTTCTATTTTTATTACAAAATTTACCGACCAAAAAGGCCGATACGTACATAGAAAAATATCATAAAAATACTGTGTGTGTCTATTCCACAGTCCCGCGTCTAACACTTTCCAAAAGTTATTTCTGAATTGCACTGTTTCCTGAAAATTGGTAAACAACTATAAGTACATGGCAGAGTGAGAAATATTATACTAAGAGTATAAGGGACAGGAAATAACCATGGATCGTTAGTTAGGCCAAAATATTTACACAAACAAATCATTTTAGTAGCAGAAACTGAAATACAGATATTATATAAATATATAACCATAACCACGGTACAGAACAGAACAGAACAGAACAGAGGTCACAGAAGTGACAGTCAGAACAGAGGTACGGATTCAAGAGGTGGCTCGTACGGATTCTAGAGGTGGCTCCCACAATAGTGTAGCACTTAGTTCCGCACAGCACTTTGCTCCGCACAGAACAGAAGTATGGATTCAAGAGGTGGCTCATACGGATTCTAGAGGTGACTCCCACAATAGTGTAGCACTTAGTTCCGCACAGCACTTTGGTCCGCACAGAACAGAGGTCAATGGATCCATGACAAATACCACTTGTCACGACCCGCTCCCCGTACCCAAGGGTTAAGCATCGTGATGGCCAGTAACTGAGGTTACCTCCGGCCAATTCATAAACAAATTAATAAATGCGATCGGAAGTAATATTTAAATAAGGGTACCAAAATAATCATCGGAGCTTCTATTTTTATTACAAAATTTATTGACCAAGAAGGCTGATATTTACATATAAAAATATCATAAAACTACTGTGCGTGTGTCTAATCCGTAGCCCTGCATCTAAGACTTTCCAAAGGCTATTTCTGAATTGCACTGTTTCCTGAAAATTGGTAAACAACTATAAGTGCATGGCAGAGTGAGAAATATTATACCATGAGTATAAGGGACACGAAATAACCATGAATCGTTAGTTAGGCTAAAACGTTTACATAAACAAATCATTTGAGTAGCAGAAACTGAAATATAGATATTATATAAATACATAACCATAACCACGGTACAGAACAGAACAGAACAGAGGTCACTGAAGTGACAATCAGAACAAAGATACGGATTCAAGAGGTGGCTTGTATGGATTCTACAGGTGGCTCCCACAATAGTGTAGCACTTAGTTCCGCACAGTATTTTGGTCCGCACAGAACAGAGGTACGGATTCAAGAGGTGGCTCGTACGGATTCTAGATGTGGCTCCCACAATAGTGTAGCACTTAGTTCCGCACAGTACTTTGGTCCGCACAAAACAGAGGTCAATGGGTCAGAGGGCCACAAAGTAACCAAACAGAGGCCAATGGTTATTTAAGTCCCCCAAGGCGTGGGACTCTCGTGGTGGTACGTACAAAACATAATTATATATAAGATGATAGTCAAATATTCTTTAAAATATAAACAAACATATCCATGGGTTTCCTTTTAAGCAAATAGGGTTCAGAAGTAAAACCACGTAACTGAAATCTCTATAAAACATAACTTTTATTAATATACTAATAAAACATAACTTGTATAAAATAGATTTTAGTATGTCAAAACATACGTAAAATACATTTTGGTGACTCAAGGTATAATATAACTCACATTAACTTTAATACCTTACTCTTTATTTGTACTATCAAAGACCCGTTTACGTTCCACTACTCTTTCCCTTCTTTTCTTCTTTCCTTTCTCCTTTTCTTTCTTTTCTTTTCTTTCTTCTTTCTCTATTCAGATCACCTCTCCCTTTATAGGGAGACGAACGCAACGCCTGGCCAACACGTGGCCAGGCCGAAATGATTGCACAGATTCTATTATAATTTCTTAGATTCACTCCTATCTTTAATCGATATTTAAGATAATTACCTTTTGACCCAACATTTTAATATGATTATATAAATAAATTAATTCTTAATTTAATTATACTTTATCGTATATCAATGGAAAATTAATTATTTATTTTAGTACCACACCCATTAAAATAATATAATTATTAAAAGTTTAGGGGTCAAAATATAAATAATAATAATATAGATAATATATATAATAATAATGGGTGTGGTAATGAAATAAATAATTAATTTTCTGTTAGTATAACATAAAATGTAATTTAATTAGGAATTAATTTATTTATATAATTATATTAAAATATTGGGTTAAAAGGTAATTATCTTAAATATCTATTAAGGATAAGAACGAATCTATATAATTATTAATCGAATTTGAGGGAAAGGGACGTGTCACCACGTGTTGGTGAGAGAATGGCCTTACCTCCCTATAAAAGGGAGAAGGTGCTGATTTGGGCCAAGGAAAAGAAAGAAGAAAATAAAAGAAGGAAAGAAAAGAAAGAAGAAAAGGAAAGAAAGGGAAGAAAGAAAAGAGAAGAAGAAGAAAATAATAGTGGAAGCTAAAAGGATCTTTGATAGTGGAAAGGAAGAGTAGGGTATTAAAGTTAAGGTGAGTTATATTATACCTTGAGTCACCAAAATATATTTTGCGTATGTTTTGACTTACCAAAATCTATTTTATACAAGTTATATTTCATTAGTATATTAATAAAAGTTGTGTTTTATAAAGATTTCAGTTACGTGGTTTTATTTCGGAACCCTATTTGCTAAAGTGAAACCCATGGATATGTCTGTTTATATTTTAAGAATGTTTGGCTATGACCTTATATATAATTATGTTTTGTACGTACCATCGCGGGAGTCTCACGCCTTGGGGGACTTAAATAACCATTGGCCTCTGTTTGGTTACTTTGTGGCCCTCTGATCCATTGACCTTTGTTCTGTGCGGACCAAAGTGCTGTGCGGAACTAAGTGCTACACTTTTGTGGGAGCCACCTCTAGAATCCGTACGAGCCACCTCTTGAATCCGTACCTCTGTTATGTGCGGACCAAAGTGCTGTGCAGAACTAAGTGCTACACTATTGTGGGAGCCACCTCTAGAATCCATACGAGCCACCTCTTGAATCCGTACCTCTGTTCTGACTGTCACTTCTGTGACCTCTATTCTGTTCTGTTCTGTACCGTGGTTATGGTTATATATTTATATAATATCTATATTTCAGTTTCTGCTACTTAAATGATTTGTTTATGTAAACGTTTTGGCCTAACTAACGATCCATGGTTATTTCGTGTCCCTTATACTCTTGGTATAATGTTTCTCACTCTGCCATGTGCTTATATTTTTTACCAATTTTCAGGAAACATGCAATTCAGAAATAGTTTCTGGAAAGTCTTAGATGCAGGGCTGCGGAATAGACACACACAACACTTTTATTGATATTTTTCTATGTAAATATTGGTCTTTTTGGTCAATATAATTTTGTAATAAAAATAGAAGCTCCGATGATTATTTTGGTACCCTTACTTAAATATTACTTCCGCTTGCGTTTATTTATTTGTTTAAGAATTGGCCGGAGGAAACCTCAGTTACTGGCCGTCACGATACTTAACCCTTGGGTACGGGGAGCGGGTCGTGACAAGTAATTATTCTGTAGAATTTATACTAATATTATCTAATCTCAGTTCGGAAAATATATAATTTATTATATATTATTATGCGTAATTTTGTAAAATAATATAATTATTAAAAGTTTAAGGGTCAAAATATAAATAATAATATAGATAATATAAATAATAATAATAATAGGTGTGGTATTAAAATAAATAATTAATTTTCTGTTAGTATAAGATAAAGTGTAATTTAATTAGAAATTAAATTATTTATATAATTATATTAAAATATTGGGTCAAAGGGTAATTATCTTAAATATCTGTTAAGGATAAGAACGAATCTATATAATTATTAATCGAATCTTGATTTGAGCCACGTATGCGCCTTTTCCCTATAAATAGAGGCGCTGATCTGGGCGAAGGAAAGAAGAAAAGAAGAAAGAAAAAGAAAGGAAAGAAAAGAAAGAAGAAAGAAAAGAAGAAAAGAGAGGAGAGAAATAAAGGAAAAATAATGGAAGCTGAAAGGGTTCTTGATAGTGAAAAGAAGGGTGAGGTATTAAAGTTAAGGTGAGTTATATTATACCTTGAATTACCAAAATGTATTTTACGTATATTTTAACTTACCAAAATCTGTTTTATACAAGTTATGTTTTTAATAAAAGTTATGTTTTATAAAGGTTTCAATTACGTGGTTTATATTCTGAACCCTATTTTCTTAAAAAGAAATCCATGGATATGTTTGTTTATATTTTAAAGAATATTTGATTATGATCTTATATACAATTATGTTTTGTAAGTACCACCACGGGAGTCCCACGCCTTGGGGGACATAAATAACCATTGGCTTCTGTTTGACCACTTTGTGGTCCTCTGTTTGTCATGGATCCATTGACCTCTGTTCTGTGCGGACCAAAGTGTTGTGTGGAACTAAGTGCTACACTATTGTGGGAGCCACCTCTAGAATCCGTAGAGCCACCTCTTGAATCTGTACCTCTGTTATGTGCGGACCAAAGTGCTGTGCGAAACTAAGTGCTACACTATTGTGGGAGCCACCTCTAGAATCCGTACATCTGTTCTGACTGTCACTTCTGTGACCTTTGTTCTGTTCTGTTCTGTACCGTGGTTATGGTTATATATTATATAATATCTGTATTTCAGTTTCTGCTACTTAAATGATTTGTTTATGTAAATGTTTTGGCCTAACTAACGATCCATGGTTATTTCGTGTCCCTTATACTCTTGGTATAATATTTCTCACTCTGCCATGTGTTTATAGTTGTTTACCAATTTTCAGGAACACATGCAATTCAGAAATAGCCTTTGGAAAGTTTTAGATACGGGGCTGCGGAATAGACACACACACAGTATTTTTATGATATTCCTCTATGTAAATATCGGCCTTTTTTACACCTCTATGTAAATACCGTGGGGTGCTCCTGTTTTATTTGTGAAGAAGAAAGATGGCTCATTGAGACTGTGCATTGATTATCGCGAACTGAACAAGGTAACTGTGAAAAATAAATATCCATTGCCGCGTATTGATGATTTGTTTGATCAGTTACAGGGTGCACAAGTGTTTTCTAAGATTGATCTTAGATCGGGGTATTACCAACTGAAAGTAAAACCGGAAGACATTGATAAAACTGCTTTTAGAACGAGGTATGGCCATTATGAATTTTTAGTTATGCCGTTCGGAGTCACGAATGCCCCAGCTGCATTTATGGACCTTATGAACAGAATTTTTAAACCATACCTTGATGATTTTATTGTGGTATTCATTGATGACATATTGATTTATTCTAAGACTGTAGAAGAACATGAACAGCATCTGAGACTTGCCCTGCAGACTTTAAGAGAACAGAAACTATATGCTAAACTGTCTAAATGTGAATTTTGGCTTGATCATGTGATGTTTTTGGGACATGTTGTTAGCAAAGATGGAATTTCTGTTGACCCGCAGAAAATTGAAGCTGTAGTAAACTGGCCTAGACCAACAAATGTGACTGAAGTCCGAAACTTTTTGGGACTAGCCGGGTATTACAGAAGATTTGTCAAAGATTTCTCCAAAATTGCCTTACCACTGACACAGTTGACACAGAAAGGGGTATCATTTGACTGGACTGACCAAAGGGAATCAGCCTTCCAAGAATTGAAAACTAGACTTGTGACTGCACCAATTCTGACTCTACCTACAGGTACGGATGGTTATACTATATTTAGTGATGCTTCTCATAAGGGTTTGGGATGTGTTTTAATGCAGAATGGGAGAGTTATTGCTTATGCTTCCCGACAGTTGAGACCGCATGAAAAGAATTACCCAACCCATGATCTTGAACTTGCTGCAGTAGTATTTGCATTGAAAATCTGGCGTCACTATTTGTATGGAGCAACATGTGAAGTGTACACCGACCACAAGAGCCTAAAGTACTTTTTCACACAGAAAGAACTGAATATGAGACAGCGGAGATGGCTTGAACTGATCAAAGATTATGACTTACAGATTTTGTACCATCCGGGAAAAGCCAACACCGTTGCCGATGCCTTGAGCCGAAAGTCAATTGCCAACTTAGCTTGTTTGCTTACCGGACAGAAAGAACTGCTTCATGATCTGGAAAAGTTTGAAATTGAAATTGTTTTGAAAGAACAAGGCGGAACCTTAGCTGCTATTTCTGCTCAACTGGCTTTGATTGAAGAAATTAAAGAAAAACAGCAACTGGATGATCACTTGAAGAAAATCATTGAAGAAAGGGATTCAAAACCGAAACCGGGATTTGAATTTGACAACAATGTACTGAAATTTCAAGACAGACTGTGTACCAAATGATTCTGAATTGAAAAGAAGAATTCTGCAAGAAGGCCACAGTTCGAAGTTTTCGATTCACCCGGGGAATACGAAAATGTATCAAGACTTGAAACAGAATTTTTGGTAGCCAGGAATGAAGAAGGAAATTGCCGACTTTGTGTCCAAATGTCTTCATTGCCAACAAGTCAAAGTTGAACATCAACGACCTGCTGGATTACTGCAACCTTTATTCATACCAGAGTGGAAATGGGAGCATATCACGATGGATTTCATTGTTGGATTACCTCGCTCCAGGAAAGGTATGGACTCTATTTGGGTTATTGTTGATAGACTGACTAAATCTGCACACTTCCTACCTGTCAAGACAATTTATAATGCGGACAGATTGGCTGTTATCTATATTGATGAGATTGTTAGACTGCATGGAGTGCCTGTATCTATTGTTTCTGACAGGGATTCGAAGTTTACATCGAGGTTCTGGCAGAGTCTACAGACTGCATTGGGTACTGAATTGAGGCTGAGTAGTGCCTATCATCCTCAGACAGACGGACAGTCAGAAAGGACCATCCAGACTCTAGAGGATCTACTGAGAATGTGTGTCCTTGATTTCCAGGGAAATTGGGAAAGTCATTTGCCGTTGGCTGAATTCGCCTACAACAACAGTTACCATTCGAGCATTGGAATGGCGCCTTTCGAGGCATTGTATGGCAGAAAGTGTAGATCTCCAATTTGCTGGGCAGAAGTTGGAGATGGGCCGTTACTTGGGCCCGAGATTGTATATGAAACGACTGAAAAGATAAAACTGATACAGCAAAGACTGAAAACTGCACAGAGTAGACAGAAGAGTTATGCTGATGTTAGAAGACGAGACCGAGAATATGAAGTGGGTGATCACGTGTTTGTGAAAGTGACACCAATGAAAGGCCAGACTCGTTTTGGAGTCAAAGGCAAGTTAGCGCCGAGGTATGTCGGACCGTATGAAATTATTGAGAAAATCAATCCGGTGGCGTATCAAGTTGCACTTCCTCCTGAAATGGAGCATATGCATAACGTCTTCCACATTTCGATGTTGAGAGACTATCTTCGGGATCCGTCTCATGTGATTGAGCCTACTCGGATAGTGTTGAGTGATGACTACACTTATGAGGAACGGCCTATACAGATTGTAAACAGACGGATCAAGAAACTGAGAAACAAAGAGATTCCGCTAGTGAAAGTTGACTGGCAGAACCATGGTGGTGTGTATGCCACTTGGGAAAGGGAAGATGACATGGCTAGGCGATATCCTGATTTATTCCCGCTGAATCCTGTTTTCTTCCAGACTGAAGGTAACTTGAGTTTAGAGGACTAAACTCCTTATAAGGAGGGGAGACTGTAACGACCCTCATTACTGATTACCAGTAACCACTGAATTATATACTGATTGCTGCTAATTGGAATGGATAATGACTGATAATCGAATTGATTGAAGTACTGAATAGACCGATGGAAATCGAAACTGAAATTGAATAAGTTTGTCTATTGAATTGTGTGTTGTATCTGCGTGATGGATTTATTATCTGTTTGAATTATATGTTTAAACTGCTAATTGAAGGCCTTATCGGCGGCCGATTTAGAAACCGTTTAGTGTTTTGTAATCAGCGTAATATTTGTGATTTAATGGTATAATTATCTGAAAATTGATTAGGAATGATTAAATTAGATTAAATTGAGTTATTTGCAAACCTTGACTTATTTACCAAATTGCCTAGTGAGTGGGCCATTTGTTTATTACTATTTGAGGGCCTTATACACTTAGAGAAAACATTTGATCAGCTCTTCTTCTTGTTTACAACCGACCAAATTAGAGAAGTAGAGAGAGAGTAAGAGAATTGGCTTGGTCTTGTAGATTTAACTTGAATCTTGAAGAATTGGTGCATAAATTGGCATAATTGAGCTTGTTAGATTTGAAATCAACACTCTAGGTAAGGAATTCATTGCCCTCTTGTCATCTTTAAGCTTCATCTTGCATGCATCATGGTTATAGAGAGGTTAAGACATGAAATGGTTCAAATATGTTGAATTAAAGATTGATTGTTACATGCATGGCCATATTGTTGCATTATGTAGTTGAATTCTTGAAGAATGATACATGCATGTTCATGTTTGTATTATAGTCCATGTTTTCAAGATGTTTTGAAAGATTGGAGCTCTTTGGAGCAAGATTTGAACATTGAAATTTGTTTAAAACCCATGCATTACATGTTTACATATTGTTATTAAAAATGGGTTTGAAATTGTATTTATTTGACTCACCTTTGGGGCTTGAATTCTCAAATTGGCTTTTGAAACTTGTTATATATTGAGTTGGGATGTATTCCCCAGAATTTGGGCCCAAGAGGTTGAGTTTTGGATGGTTGAATGCTTGGTTCGAACTTGGGAGACAAATCTGGAAATTCCAGATTTTGCTTCCTCGCTCGAGCGAAGGATTCCTCGCTCGAGCGAGCACCTTTGTTCAAGGCTCCGCTCGAGCGAGCATCGAGCGTGGTATCGCGCGTAAAAATTGAGCAACCAGTACTTTCACTGTTCATGCAGATCGCTCGAGCGAAGCCTTTGATTTTGGAAGCTCGCTCGAGCGAAGGAAGACTCGCTCGAGCGAAGTTCTTATTTTCAGCAACTTTTGAAAAATGCCTTCCAAGTGTATTTTTGCATCCTCATCCCATTCTAGGCATTCTTAGGCCTAGTTTAAGACATCTTAATGAGGATTTAGACATAGAACCACACCGAGGAAATTTAGGGATTTAATTATCATCCTTCCAACTGTAAACTTAGTGTGTGTTCTATTCTGTTAATTGTTTAGGGTTGGCTCTCGGGGACACGCTCTAGCTGCTAATAGCCCAATCTCTGTGAGTAACAGACTGTGTAAAGATATGTTCAAAATGGTTATCTTTTGAATGCTGAACTGAAATGTTTAATGAACTGATATTGTTTATTGAATGAATGTATGTCCTGTATTTCGAACTGTATTGTGGCATCCTTAGCACCCATTGTTATTGATTGATACAGAGCTCTGTCGGTTTCCTCGTGGAACCATATTGTTATTGATTGATGGCCATCACTATTGTTGGGTCTGTCAAGGCCCGGTCCTTTTGGACCTATTGTTTATAGGCTAATGGATGTACCACATATGACTGATTGATTGAAATGCTGATTGATCGAAATACTGATTGATTGAAATATGGAAAGATTGAAATACTGCTAAATGAATTGATTTCATTACTATAAGGACATTCATTCGTAACCTCTTTACACATTATGTTATTCACTGGGCTTTAGCTCACTGTTTATATATATGTAGGTTCTCAGCAGCCCGACCGGAGCTAGGAGCGTGGGATTGGTCCCCAGTTTTGTCAAGCCAGCCTATGTGCCTCACTGCGAGGTTCCGTGTTGCCATGCTATGGCTTTGGGGTCTTCTGTATTTCCCCCTGACTGTCTCACTGTTTTGTACTGTTGTGGGACCATTGTATAGACTGTTACTGTTTACTGTACTGTCCAAGGGGTTAAGTCCCTGCTTTTACCGACTGTTATGGATGTATATATATAAGTATGCCGTATTGTACTGTACTGTTTTATGTACATGTGAATGAAAAACTTTTTGGCATACAGATTGTCACAGCTCATTGGACACTATTCATTTATTGTTTTGGCTTCCGCCAGGCCCTGAACTCTGTTATATTGTATGATTGTTAAGCAGGCCTTTGGTAATCACGGATTACTGGCCAGTTACGGTGCTAAACCCATAGGGCCGGGTTTGGGTCGTGACAATAACCACTTACCGAGTACTCCAAGCCAAAACAGAAGCTAATTAGAAATCCATGCATGTTCCTAATTATACAGAAATGCCTAATGCAACACATGCAAAAATGCAACTATAGCAGGCTCGGCTATTCTAAACATGGCATATAGAATGCTACAGCTAACATGTATTCAACTTGGAATTGAAATACAAATGCAGTTAGTATGATGCGCCGAGCCCGGTGCATGCAAGACAGATGAATGAATGCAAACGTGCTATCATACTGTATGCTAATTGAAACATGCCATAATCTAACCATCATAAGCTGGTAAATAAAAGGGAAGAAAGACGTGGGGTTGGAAGACATACATCACACTCACGCACACTTATTACAACATTGCCCTCGCTCGGAGGGTCCGAAAGAATAATTTACAGTCCCAAATAGTACAGTCCAAATAAATAATACAGTCCAAAATATGTACAAATTCCTAATTATTTAACAGAATTAACTAGGAAAACATTAAATTGGCGTGCAAGCCAGGGACTGCCTTGACTTTTCTCCGGATGATGGATGATGCATGTTTGGGCTGCCTTGCGCGAAATCCACTGGGATGCCCCAATTAGCCTCTGTTTCGCAATTATTCTTGGAAAGCGCGCCAAGTTCCGGGAGACTGCTAATTCTTGATTTGCTGCAACAGAGAGCAGGAAAGGGGCATAGCAATGTATTTTCACATATGTATGCATGTCTCGATCCTCGTGCCACCAATCACGCATATCGATGCATGATGGCCGAGGAGTCGAATTGCACAACTCAATATGGAATGAATGCACATGAAAACACAACAAGACCGAGACTTCATCATGGGTAATCCGAAGTGTCGGTGACTGGGGAATTGAGACACGTTCCGTCACTCGAAGTACGAAACGTCCCTCGTTTCCCGTGCTCGGGCTAACTCCTATCCCGAACACAATGCAATATGCATGACATGCATGAATGCAACTAAGATACAACCTAACATGCACAATGCTATGAGATGGCATACACGATGCACGAGGTAACATGGCATACACGATGCACGAGATAACATGGCATACACAATGCACTAACATACAACCTAGCATACGCAATGCTATGGAATGAAATGGCATACACAATGCATGATGGACTTACACCAACACAAGTGGACCTCAGCCACACTCACATAGGAGGCCATAAGATGAAAGTGAGACAACTCGAGATGCGTGCACGCGTGCACGCAAACCGAGGACCGACCCTAAGGCACGAATGCCACTCTAAAAAGACATGGCAAAACATGGAATATGGAATATTAGCATGCAAATTTCAGAGGCAATAAGTGATGCAAAACAGCCCCGAAAGATGGCAAAATGACACCCGATGCATGAAATAAATCCCGAAACATGAAATAAGGTACATGAAATGACCTATAGCTATGCAATACATGCATTATTTGAAAATGAGACCTAAATACAGAATCAAGGCAATCCCAAAGTAAGCACATTTACAGTTTTAAGCAAGGTCAAACAGTGAGCACAAATATGCCTAAATTAGCATGCAAAAATGGGCAAAGGGAGGGGTAATTAAGCAAGTGGCAGCTGCTGACTTCAAATACAAGAGGGCCCTTAAACAATGTTGAAGAGGGGCCCAAAATATGGCATTTTACAGTTGATGGACAGACCCAAAACAGTGCACAAGCATGCTCAAAATATTATGCAAAATAAGGCCAAAAGAAGGCTATAACACAAAGCATACAAAGGGTGCCTAAAACAGCCAAAGACCCTTAATGAAACATGAATAGGGGGTCAAAATAAGGCCATTTTCAGTTCGGACCAAAGTCCAAAAACAGAAGCACAGGGGGCTAATAAATCATGCAAAAATGAGGCCAAGAGAGGGGCAAAGAGACAAGTGACATATGGAGGCCCTAAACAGTGATGAGCCCTTCTACAATATTGAAGAAGGGATCAAAATAAGCAACTTTACAGTTTACATCATGCTTCAAAATAGATTATACACAGGCCTAAAATACTATGCAAATAATAGGCATTCAAGAGGGACAATGAAGCAAGTGCAAAATGGGGGCCTCAAACAGGGAAATACCCTTAAACAAACATGAAGAGGGTCTCAAAATATGGTGTTTTACAGTTAGGCTCGAAGCCCAAAAATGCAAGCAAGGGAAGCTAATATACTGAGCAAAAATAAGGCCAAAAAGGGAAGAAATGTGCTTACCCTTGTAGCCTAACCCTTGACAGCCTTTGGACCAAGAAATGTTGCCTCCTAAGCTCTGAAAAACTCCTCCAAGCTGCTGGAATGGAGGTGGTGGTGTGGTGCTAGGTGGTGATGAAGAAAGGGGTGTAGGACTTAAGGCGTTTGGAGCTTGGAAGAGTAGAGGGAGAGAGATGCAATGCAAGAGGCTCAAAGGGGTTTTTTCTAACCCCTAAACCAGAGCTGGAGGCTCTGTTATATAGACAAAAGGAGGGGGAGAAAGAGGGGGAAAAATGGGGGGGAAAACATTCAAGTTTCCCCCCAAAATTTTGGCCCTCCGGATACAAAATCTGGGGGGAAAAAGAGTGTATATTTGGACTGTACTCACTGAGAGGAGCAAGGCCGGCCAGCTTTTGAGATTGCAGGTGGCCGGCCGGCTCTCCCCATGGCCGGCCGGCTAGGGGTCAAAAAGGCCAAGTGAAATTACTAGCCGACCACCACAAATTGGTGGCCTCTCAGGTGTTCTCAACACAACCCTGTGGTCAAAAAATTGGCAACAGTGAACCAGGAGAGAGAATAGGCCACTTTTAGGAGGGGTTCAAAAGGGTCAATCACAATTACTAGCCGACCATATGATATTGGTGGCCTCCCATGTGTGTACAACACAAATATGTGGTTTGGAGCTGGAAAAAGTGGACTTAGGGTGGTCAACATTGGCTTTCGAGTGAGAAAAATAGGCGTCGGAGGGCGATGAAGGAAATATAACTGGTTGCTGAAACAATTACTGGCCTCCCACCCTTCTATGACCTTCCTGGTGATGAAACAGAGGTCCCTGCAAAAAATGAACACAAACCGATGCAAAATGAAGGTTCGGGGGCCGAAACGCGCAGTCCGAGGCCCCGAAAATTGACTGTTAGACACCGGAAGGGGTGTTCGACCACGAAATTGATCTCTCGGACCACAGTGTCCCTTAAAAGGGAGTAAATAAGATATGTGCCAAAAACCGGAGCAAATAGAAGTGGTTAAGCGGTCCCGAACCGAGGCACACGACCTAACGGCTCCGAAAACCGGGAACCGGGCTCCGAAATGGGAAAAATGGCCTGCGACCACGAAACGTAGCCCACGGCCACTGAGAGATGATCTACGAGACCTCTCCCTCCCCTCAGGAAGAGAAAACAGAGAAAACAGAGCCTGGTTCGCAAACCGAGGCAAAGCACAGAAAGAGTCCGGAAGTCCGGAGGCAAGGCCCGCAGCCGAGACTCTGGAACCTCTGAACAAGCACGATATGCAATATCACCAAGCGCTCAATCAGTGATGTCTAAGTCTTAAGGTCGGTCAAAAATGGGGTGTCTACAGACGCGTGTTGGCCGAATAACGCATTCACCTCTCTATAAATAGGGAGAGGTGATCTGCAGAAAGAGAAAAGAAAAGAAGGAAAGAAAAGAAAGAAAAGAAAGAGAAAAGAAAAGAGAGGAAGGAAGGAAGAAAAAAATAATGGAAGTTAAAAGGGACTTTGACAGTAGAAAGAAAGAGTAAGGTATTAAAGTTAAGGTGAATTATATTATACCTTGAGTTACCAAAATGTATTTTACGTATGTTTTGACTTACCAAAATCTATTTTATACAAGTTATATTTTATTAGTATATTAATAAAAGTTCTGTTTGATAAAGATTTCAGTTACGTGATTTTATATCTAAATCCTATTTGCTTAAAAGGAAACCCATGAATATATTTGTTTATATTTTAAAGAATATTTGACTATGACCTTATAAACAATTATGTTTTGTAAGTACCACCACGGGAGTCCCACGTCTTGGAAAACTTAAATAATCATTGGCCTCTGTTTGGTTACTTTGTGGCCCTCTGATCCATTGACCTCTGTTCTGTGTGGACCAAAGTGCTGTGCGGAACTAAGTGCTACACTATTGTGGGTAGGGGTGTGCATAATACTGCCAAAACCGCACCGAGCCGCACCGCCAAGGCAAATTCGTTTTTATTTGTCAATCGAACCGCCGATTTTTGGTAAGAAAAATGGCAAATTCTAGTGACACTTTTATCAATCCGTCGGTTTCTATTTTTGTTCCAAACCGCACCAACCCGCACCGCACCGCTATTAAATCATGTTTTATAAGATTCTAAAAATTCTTTTTTACTTAAGTTTACTTGTTGTTCTATACCTTAGAATATAGTATTACATTACTGCTCGAGGGGAATTCAAGATGTCAGTAATCCAAAATAAAGTTGGATTCCAATTTACTTTTCAATCTTTTTTTTTTTTTTTTTTTCTGGCCATGTTGCAAACTTGCATCAGCTCACTTTTCAATCTGAATACTTTTCAACAGTAAACATTTTCAATATATTGTAAACCCTGAATGATATTAATTTTATGTATTGTATTTGATCATTGTAGCTTTCACAGATGCTTGTAATGAACTGATGGCATAGTTGTTGATATTATCATGTTGTTGTTACACTTGCTGCATCAGAAGAAAGCTTCGCAAGATGCTTAACATCACGGTATCTCTCGTCTTTTTTTTACTCTTTGATTTAAGTTTTGTAATTTGAATTATATTTTTTATAAACCGCCAATCCGCCCGAACCGCCAAGGCAAATCCGCCATTATTTGCCAACCGAACCGCTGGTTTTTTATAAGGAAAATGGCAAATTCTAGTGACATTTTTATCAATCCGTCACCCGCCATACGGTTTCTATTTTTCTCTCAAACCACACCGACCCGCACCGCGCACACCTCTAATTGTGGGAGCCACCTCTTAAATCCGTACCTCTGTTATGTGCGGACCAAAGTGCTGTGCGGAACTAAGTGCTACACTATTGTGGGAGCCACCTCTAGAATCCGTACGAGCCACCTCTTGAATCCGTACCTCTGTTCTGACTGTCACTTCTGTGACCTCTGTTCTGTTCTGTACCGTGGTTATGGTTATATATTTATATAATATATGTATTTCAATTTCTGCTACTTAAATGATTTATTCACCAAATTGAGTTATGTAAATGTTTTGGCTACATAATTATCCATGGTTATTTCGTGCCCCTTATACTCTTGGTATAATGTTTCTCACTCTGCCATGTGCTTATAGTTGTTTACCAATTTTCAGGAAACATGCAATTCAGAAATAGCTTTTGGAAAGTCTTAGACGCGGGGCTGCGGAATAGACACACGCACAGTATTTTAATGATATTTTTATATGTAAATATCGGCCTTTTTGGTCAATAAATTTTGTAATAAAAATAGAAGTTCCGATGATTATTTTGGTACCCTTATTTAAATATTACTTCCGCTTGCGTTTATTGATCTGTTTTAGAATTGGCCGGAGGTAACCTTAGTTACTGGCCATCACGATGCTTAACCCTTGTGTACGGGGAGCGGGTTGTGACAAATGGTATCAGAGCAATAGTTTATAAATAAAAAAAAATCATCATTGGAGCATAGGACACATGCACATTTAAGAAGTGGGATAGCAGGGCTACGGAATAGACACACGCACAGTATTTTTATGATATTTTTATATGTAAATATCGGCCTTTTTGGTCAATAAATTTTGTAATAAAAATAGAAGCTCCAATGATTATTTTGGTACCCTTACTTAAATATTTCTTCCGCTTGCGCTTATTTATTTGTTCAAGAATTGGCCGGAGGTAACTTCAGTTACTGGCCATCACGATGCTTAACCCTTGGGTACGGGGAGCTGGTTGTGACAAGTGGTATCAGAGTAATGGTTTATTAAAAAAAAAAATTCATTATTGGAGCATAGGACACATGCACATTTAAGAAGTGGGATAGCGGGTAATTAGTACGGAAATATTATATTTTATTAGTCGATTTAATTATATTATAATTTTATATGATTATATACATATAATAAATTTTTTTTTTAGTGTGCTTAATTTGTGAAGGATATTCGCTATAATTTATATTGTTATAATAAAAGAAGGATAAGAACAGAAGGATGTCGGGCTCAAGCACCCACCAAAATTATAATATAATTAAATGCATATAATTTTCAGTTCAGTATTAAAAAAAAAATTTATTTTGAAGTTTTTTTTTTTAGTGGGTTCAAATTACAAAGATACTATTTTGAAATTATTTCCCATCAATGAAAAATTCATCTCAAAATTTTCAATTCTTGCATATAATTCTGTCATTATATTCTCATTTTTATTTATTTTTATCGTAAACAAAACGAGTGAAAAGTTTTAAAGTCGCTTCTATTTCTTATTTCGGCTCAAAACAAATTTTGACAACTAGATAATGAGTTATTTTTGGTAATTTTTTTTTTTTTTGAGGTAGTATTTTCTATCAGACTAATCATCTAATATATGTTTATCAGAGTGCGCGGCGGATAACTTATATATGACAAATTTCGAGGACGAAATTTTAAAAGGGGGGAAGATTGTAACAACCCAGATTTTTAATTATTCTGTAAAATTTATACTAATATTATTTAATCTCAGTTCGAAAAATATATAATTTATTATATACTATTATGCGTAATTTTGTAAAATAATATAATTATTAAAAATTTAAGGGTCAAAATATAAATAATAATAATTATGGATGTGGTATTAAAATAAATAATTAATTTTCTATTGGTATATGATAAAGTGTAATTTAATTAAGAATTAAATTATTTATATAATTATATTAAAATATTGGGTCAAAAAGTAATTATCTTAAATATCTATTAAGGATAAGAATGAATCTATATAATTATTGAACGAATCTGGAGAGAGACATGCGTTGGGCCACGTGTTGAGCGCCTGTGGCGTCCTCCTCCCTATTTAAGGGAGGAGTTGATCAACCTGCGAAAAGAAAAAGAAAAGAAGGAAAAGAAAGAAGGAAGGAAAGGAAGAAAAGAAAGAAAGAAAGAGAAGAAGAAGGAAAGAATAGTAGAAGCTAAAAGGGTCTTTAATAGTGGAAAGGAAGAGTAAGGTATTAAAGTTAAGGTGAGTTATATTATACTTTGAGTCACCAAAATGTATTTTACTTATGTTTTGACATACCATACTTATTTTATACAAGTTATGTTTTATAAATTATATTAAGTTATATTATTATTTCAGTTACGTGATTTTATTTCTAAACCCTATTTACTTAAAAGGAAATCCATGGATATGTTTGCTTTACTTTTAAAGAATATTTGACTATGACCTTATAAACAATTATGTTTTGTAAGTACCATCACGGGAGTCCCACGCCTTGGGGGACTTAAATAACCATTGGCCTCTGTTTGACCACTTTGTGGCCCTCTGTCTGTCATGGATCCATTGACCTCTGTTCTGTGCGGAGCTAAGTGCTACACTATTGTGGGAGCCACCTCTAGAATCCGTACGAGCCACCTCTTGAATCCGTACCTCTGTTATGTGCGGACCAAAGTGTTGTGCGGAACTAAGTGCTACACTATTGTAGGAGCCACCTCTAGAATCCGTACGAGCCACTTCTTGAATCCGTACCTCTGTTCTGACTGTCACTTCTGTGACTTCTGTTTTGTTCTGTTCTGTACCGTGGTTATGGTTATATATTTATATAATATCTATATTTCAGTTTCTGCTACTTAAATGATTTGTTTATGTAAACGTTTTGGCCTAACTAACGATTCATGGTTATTTGGTGTCCCTTATACTCTTGGTATAATATTTCTCACTCTGCCATGTGCTTATAGTTTTTTTACCAATTTTCAGGAAACAGTGCAATTCAGAAATAGCCTTTGGAAAGTTTAACATTTACACAAACAAATCATTTAAGTAGTAGAAACTGAAATACAGATATTATATAAATATATAATCATAACCACGATACAGAAGAGAACAAAATAGAGGTCACAGAAGTGACAGTTAGAACAGAGGTACGGATTCAAGAGATGGCTCGTACGGATTCTAGAGGTGGCTCCCACAATAGTGTAGCACTTAGTTCCACACAGCACTTTGCTCCGCACAGAACAGAAGTACGGATTCAAGAGGTGGCTCGTACGGATTCTAGAGGTGGCTCCCACAATAGTGTAGCACTTAGCTCCACACAGCACTTTGGTCCGCACAGAACAGAGGTCGATGGATCGATGACAAACAGAGGACCACAAAGTGGTCAAACAGAGGCCAATGGTTATTTAAATCCCCCAAGGCGTGGGACTCACGTGGTGGTACTTACAAAACATAATTGTATATAAGGTCATAATCAAATATTCTTTAAAATATAAACAAACATATCCATGGATTTCTTTTTAAGAAAATAGGGTTCAGAAGATAAATCACGTAATTGAAACCTTTATAAAACATAACTTTTATTAAAAACATAACTTGTATAAAACAGATTTTGGTAAGTTAAAACATACGTAAAATACATTTTGGTAACTCAAGGTATAATATAACTCACTCTGCCATGTGATTATAGTTGTTTACCAATTTTCAGGAAACAGTGCAATTCAGAAATAACTTTTGGAAAGTGTTAGACGTGGGACTGCGGAATAGACACATACAGTATTTTTATGATATTTTTCTATGTACATATCGGCCTTTTTGGTCGGTAAATTTTGTAATAAAAATAGAAGTTCCGATGATTATTTTGGTACCCTTATTTAAATATTTCTTCCGCTTGCGTTTATTATTTTGTTTAAGAATTAACCGGAGGTAACCTCAGTTACTGGTCATTACAATACTTAACCCTTGGGAACGGGGAGCGAGTCGTAACAATTTGACTTTTTTAGTGTTTGAGGCTATTTTAGCCTCAAACTTGGATTCCCAAACATTGAGAGAGAAAAAAATTGTTACACTATAAAAGAAAAGAAATGGTGAGTTATGTATTTTTTTTATTTAATTGGATAATTTATGTGGAAAGAAATAGAGAGAAACTGAGATAAATCTATTTCTCTTATAACTCTCATTTTTAATATTTCCAAAAGTGGAGAGACTGAGAGGGAAAAGAAACTAACATATTTTTATATTTTCATAATATCAATTTTGTCTCTGTAAAAATAAAAGAAATAAAATGATTGACATCCATGTCCCCAAGGGCTTTTCATATAAAAAAAAGTTATTTTGGTAATATAACATAAAACAATTTCTTTTATTTTCTCTTACGAAATCTAACAAAACCAGAAAGAGAGAAAATACAATCATTTATTTTATTTCTTATTTATCCAAATAAAAATGAGAGAAATTACAATCATTTTTTTTTTCTCTTATAACTTAAGTAATCATTTATTTTCTCTTATCTCCTAGGTCCCCAAACATAATTAGGAGAAGAAACAAAATTTAAAAATGTCTTGTTAAGTTGGAGAAAAAATAAAAGAAAACATGGTTTCGATTGGAAAGTTGGATTTGTTTTTTTTTTTTTTTGACTTTTTAACTATTTAGTTTCAACAAAAAAATTTGTTTGAGGTGTTTTTTTTTAAAATTTTTTTGACTTTTATAAGAGGAAAAATGAAATAATTATGATTTAGATGTAATATTTTATCTTATTAATTTTTTAACTTTTGTAACTAATTTAGCCAAAACATGAATCCAACTCACATTTCAAACAACATCATAATCACTTTATTTGGTTATGTAATTTTTTAAAATCTAGTCAATCTTGTATAAAATTTATGATTTTTTTTAAAATCATTAAATATAAAAAAAAATAATTCAGTAAATTAATAAAATGCAATCATTCATGACTATAATTGAAAAATAAGAGACAAATGTAAGATTTGATATAAACTAAAGAGGTACAAAATTCTTGAGAAATTCTATTAACACTGTGCCCTTGTTTGATTAACACGATAAATAATGAAAAGATTAATAATTTCATAAATTAATATAGGATTATTTATTCAAATTAAATTAGTGAGATAATTATTTGTTTTTCTTTTATACTTAAAATTATAATCTCCAGTGCCTCTCAATATGAAAAATTTGTCAATTTTGTTAGATTGAATGTCCACCATGTAATTTAATTAATAAAATTTGCAATCAAATATGAGATTGTAAGTCCATACATTAACAATTTCAATCATATGCTATACAATCCTACTAATCAAACATACCCTATAAAAAATCTCAGTACACACTATTTGTATGATTCAGACATAAAGTTCTAAACAAAAGTCAAATATTCGGAACATAAACTTATGAAGAAAAATAATTGTTCAAATATACTACTTTTTTTTTTTTTAATAGGTTCAAACATACATCTTGTTCAATTGTTTATGCCCAAACAATTATTTTTTCTTCATAAGTTTATGTCCAAATATTTTATTTTTGTTCAGAAATTTATAACTGAACAACATTTGTTGTGCAACAATTCTTCCTGAAATTTTCAGCCAAACATAACATCAACAAAAATACAACTTTTTCTTAATAATTAAAAGAGAAAGACAGAACAACTTTAAAATGATCACCAAAACATCCAAAAGAAAAAGAGAGAAATTATTGAATTTGATAAGGTTGTTCATAGATATAGTCTCTCTATTGGACAAAGTACAAAATATGGCCACTGCAAGCAATAACAGTGACAAAATGTACCCAATTCAATGAGATTAGCATTCATGTTGAACAAAGATTCCAAATACTAGAACGTAGAAAATTTTGGATGGATCACGGTGTTTTTTTTAACAAAGATTCAAAAAATTGTTCATTTTGACATCTTTGCAGCCAGTTCTCTGACCAATTTAGCAGCAACCATAGCAGTCATCCCACCAACAATGTCACGTTGTGGGTTGTACTCAACTACATCTGCACCAACAATATCACCTCGAAGGTTCTGGAGTATGTTGAGAACATCACGGAAAGAGAGGCCTCCTGGTTCAAGATGAGAGACTCCGGGAGCAAAGGCAGGGTCGAGACAGTCCACGTCCACTGAAATGTACACGCCCTTCACACCTTCCCCGAGTTTCTGCAGCAGAGTGTCGAAGTTATATAACTAAATATAACAAAAATCCTCCAAGAGAATCATTCATGCTGTTTTAAATGTTTATTATTATAATTTTAAAGTTCACTGTTATACTTCTTTGTGGCCTTTGAGGGCGCAAATTTGACCGTGCTCTCCATTTTATAAGTAGAAGCCCTTGATACTTGAAAAGTTCGAACACCTAACCGTAAGAATTATGGACATGGACATGTGACTGCAAATAATAGATATATATTCTTAAGGTATGAATTTTAATATATCATAGCCCACCCCATACACGTGACTGCACATGTGCGCGCGCACACACATAGAGGGGGAGAGAGAGAGAGAGATACCAGGTTCTCCAAAAAGTGACGATCTTTTGAAAATGTTCGCATTTCAAATTGCTCCACGCCAAATCTTTTCCCTTGTTCACGGCCTTCCCAATTTATTGATCTAATACCAACCTGAACAGCAAGCATTTTAACCGTTAATGATGACAGAATAGCATCTCAATATCCAGAGTAAAGAAAATTGCCATCAAGTCAACATGTAAAACTACCAAATGTGTGTTTCAACTAATCAAAGTAAATATTGGAAAAAAATGAAGGAAAAAAAAGAAGAAGCAAGAGTGAATAGTGGAAAACAAATACTTGCAAAAGCCTCCGTGCATAACCACCCTCCATAATGCGAGCAAATGAAGATGCATGAGAATATTTGTTTCCTTCAAAAGCCTCGTAGATATCAGGATGGGCATCAAGGTGAAGAATATCAACTGGTCCTCCAAGCTTCTCAGATACAGCTCTTACAACGGGATACGATATTGAGTGGTCACCCCCCAAAACTAAAGGGCGCAATGGATCCTGCAATGGCAACAGCAAAATTTATGTCCTCACATATCAAATTTTCATCTTTTCTTCTCTAGTTGTCAAGAAGCAGATTACTGTCAAACATGACTTACTTGTTCCATCACTAGCTTGACAGATTCAGATATAGTATTCATCAATCTGTCGTCATCTACACCAGTATCTCGTATCTCTTGGACAGGAACATCACCAACATCAGTTAAGACCCGTGGATCATCTATTTCTTTCCCTGCATTATCCCAACATGTTAGACACAGAACATACCTGATATCTCACAAAGCAAGCATGCCAAAAGTGCATGGTCCTAATATATATAATTAAAAAAAAGAAGAAGAAAAAATGCAGTTTCAAAAGCAAAGGTAAGAAATCAATGGGTACACTAGGTGACAAATCAACGGTATGTGTCAGGAATTCGGGGAGTCCATGAATATGCAACAACAATACAGTCAAATCCGTTGGGGAGAAATTAGAAGTCCACATGTGCAACACCAGGACCTAACACACATTATTTGAAACTCACACTCCCTTAAGAACTTAAGTATTTAAGTGGTGAGTTCATCTAATCTATATTAAGACTCCTACTTTTTATCCAATGTGAAACTCTACCTACCCTAACAATCTCCCCCTCATATGTGAATCATGAATTGGGCCTGCTCTCCTTTGAGTCTGACCTACCACTCTATAGGATTCTGAAGAGCTCACCATAGATCATACACAACCCAATCCATTAGGGAGAAATTTAGAAATCCATATGCTTAACACATGGGTTCAATACATTGTTTGGAACTCGTACCCACTTAAAAACTTAAGACAGTAAGCATAAGCCCATCCAATGTATTTTAAGACCCAATTCTTTTTTTATCCGATATGAGACTCTACTTTTACACATACTCCAACAACATGTCCTTTCAATACTCTAATAGGAGGATCAGCCTCCTCTCCAGCCATCCGGGTGTCCGGCCCCGTCCAGCCACGGTCGACTGGCCGGTCGACCGGCCGGTCAACCGGTAAAATTAAATTTTTTTTTTTTTTTTTTTTTTGAACGGGACAACCGGTTGGTTGACCGGCCGGTCAACCGGTAATGTGTTTTTTTTTTTTTTTTTTAAAAAAAAAAAAAAATTTTTGGGACACCCGGTTGGTCGACCGGCCGGTCGACCGGCCGGTCAACCGTGGCTGGACGGGGCCGGACACCCGGATGGCTGGAGAGGAGGCTGATCCCTAATAGGACCCCTCCTTGGAGGGTGGCCTAAGAAATGGGTTAACCAATCATAGTTCAGTTAAATAAAAACTGAATGTGATCAATGACACTGGAAACTTGGTGTTCACATTTCCAAGGTTTTAAAGTAGGGCAAATAATTTGAGCATGAATGACAAGATTGATGCATGCACGCCGCGCGCGCGCGCACACAAAAAAAAATAAATAAATAACAAAAGATTAAAAAAAGAACTATTCTCCATTGATTATAATGACATGTAGAGGTAACATAAAATGGTGATTTTTTTATCAGCACATCCAAAAAGATGCAAATGTGCCATATAAAACCTACTAGATAATCAAAGTTCCTCAAAGATCAACAAAAAGACTGAATTCGATGATACATATGGATTGGACAACCAACTATGAATTGTGCAAATTTAGAACCTCTTTTCTGCACTGTCATTAGAAAAAATGAAATGGCAGGAACACACAACCACGTTGTTTATTTTGAGTGTATGGAAACACGCAAATGCACAAATGTAGTCAGATATTTATGGCTTTATATAGAAAGCATGAACCTTGATTACATATTAGCTTTTTTTCCCTATCTCTCCCAAAAAACACAATAGAGACGCACACAAACACAATAGTCATTAAAAAAGTAAATGTCTTAGCTAGACAGATTTCACTACACAATTTGGATACCTGCCCTGCATGCAAAGTTAGAACCTATATTACACAATAAGAGTACATGAACATGATTCATCATTTTCGGAAACAGCACCTCACCCACTGAAATCCAAAAAACATCACTAATGCTTAGTTGTATAAGTTATGATCATTTATTTGAAAACTGAAAATCATGTTCACCTTCTTCAGTAGAGGTGTTTGTGCTGCCGCACCAGATTGCCTCCCTTATGTGAGGAGGAGCAAATGCTGGCCCCTGTAGAAATGATGAGTTATGTCCCAGAGGAATTCCAAGAAGAGATGATGATGCTACTGCTCCTCCCACAGCCCGAACTAGCTCTCCCTGACAAAGGGTAAAAAGTTTCAATAATCCTTATGTCATGTTTTGTCCTGTTGAAATCTAGTTTCCAAAGCAATTTTACAAATGAAATAGAACTAGAAACAATGCAAAGCTGGAATGGGCATTCCATCCTAGCCTATTCCATTGTACCAAACGTGCTTTGTTGGGAAATGAGCCCAACAATATTTATACTGAGCTGGCTATCTAACAGAAATTTGGTGAGTACAAACAAAAAAATGATACATAAATTGAGGAGTGCTCACAACAAGTATTATGACTATGGACGCCTTTCATGTCAAATAACTGGAAGATGTTCAGCAATGTAGTGAGAAAGCAAAATGGGTAGAAAAAAGAAGGATGACATGGACACATAGAACCATTGCCACAATAACCAAAAGATGATGTTCAGATTGAAGGCAAGTGCTAACCCTACCAGAGACAACCAAAATAAAAATGCATTGATGCAAGAGCTGCAATCAAATTCATATTCCTGAACCAAACCACTGTAGATCAAATGTCATCCAGTCATGACAGAATTACATAAGACGAGAATATAAGCTCATCCTGCGCTCAATATAATGAGGCTGCATAATCATAAAATCCGTTGGTCTATTCACAAGATTCTCACTTGTCAAAGATATAAAGCATTTTAGTTCACATTGTTGGCCAGACATTGGTTGAATAAGATTTTGATAAGACACATCTACGATAGAAGTTCAGACATGAAATTTCAAATCAATGGCATAATCGTGTCAGAAAGCCACAATCATACATTTTTCTGATGCAGAATTCATTCATCTCCATGAGGTGTAAAATAAGACATCATTTAAATGCAAATGACATGCCGTGTTCAATGCATGGTGGCAAATATAACAGACACAAGGCACAAAACAGGATGGTGCTAAATGAAATTCAGATATACCTTAAGCTTTGCCCTCTCACGAATAAGAGTAAGGGAAGCTTCTATAACACGCTTTTGGCCCTTTTCTATCAATTCAATTGGAACATTTGCAGCACTTAGATTGTGTAGGTAACGGATTCCCATCTTCCCAACATTCCTCATGTCTGTGAACTTCAGGAGGAAAAAAAAATGCTTTACTGATTCTATACGTTTAAAACTGATGCAGGTGAAAAAAGTTAGCACAGTGACAAATATCAGGTACAAATATAGCAGAAGAAGAAAACACTGCATTACGACAATGTTGTGCAACATAATGATATTACTATTACTACTCTATTTGATAGAAGAGTCAAGTGTTCTGGATAGGAGAATTAACCAATGTTGTATCAGCACCTTATTTTTTACATTTCAAGTTCGAAGACACAAACACAAAAAAAAATATCCAACCACAATATTCATGTTCAAGTTTCTTCTTCTTTTTGTTTTTTTTTTAGTTTTTTATTTTATAGGGATTGTTCACCTAACCACAATAATTGGGATAAGCGCATGTTCAGTTGTGCTTATTTACTCGTGTTTGGAGATCAAAGCTGAAACTAAAACAGAATTATACATTTGAAAATAACCACACCAAGACAAACAGACAGAGAAAAAAAAAACTAAAAGAAATTTATCTACATTCAACTAATTTACCAAATTTTAGGTGTATTGCAACGATGTGTTTTGAAAGAATCCCCAAACTAATAACTATTATCTTTTCACATCATGTTTATATAATTCATATGTACTGGTTCTATATAACTAAAAATTCAATACATCCTAGATGTAAATGTCATTGAACAAATCTCCAAAAATTGATATTCTCTACTCGCTTAACATGCATCCCTCCTTAGCTAAAATGACCCCCTGCCACTGAAAACTGCCCTATGTTGTACCAAGCTAGATTATTGCACCCTAGCGACATTTCAATTCCCACAAAACTGGTTATGATCTTCACTACAAGCGACACCATGATCATATAAATGCCGGCCTACCAAAGGTTACAGCTAGAGGACAACTTATTGGATGATTACATGTTGAAAACTTTCTCAGTTAAAACAAACTCTCTAAGGCTTCCCTTGGCTCCTGAGGAACTAGAGCATTAGTTTCAAAAACAAAAAATAAAGAGAGAAAGAAAAGTTCCCACCTCAGACTCTCTTGTTTTACTTTCCACTTTTAAGTTTACTACTCAAGCAAGCTTTGTACTTGACGGAGACCGAGAAGTCAAACCTTTCGTTTTCGTAGGAATGAAATAGGGGAAGATTTTTCATTCCCATCAAATTAAAGAATAACTCATTAAGAAGACAATTATGATCACCATCATTAACACAAAGATAGCATTGCAGGGACAACTTGGAAAAAAGGGGGGAAGGAGTATTGTGACTTATAACTATAAAAGAAAATAAAATTTAATAAAAGGGCCAAAAATAAGAAAAATAGGAGAAAGCAATCAAGAAAACAGAAACAAATGATTCAAGATAGAGATAATAAGGTTAATATGGCTTCGTTTGGGAAGTGGGCTGGCTCTTTGGTTTTTTGACTTTTTTAGCTATATGAGCCTAGGCTTAAAAGCTTGGTTTGGGAAGGGCTCTTGACTTTTTGGCTTTTTTGACTTTTTTTGTGAGAGAAGAGTGTAATGATTATGGGGTTGAATGTGATGTTTTGTCTGTTGTGGCTCATGAGCCTATTTTGTCTTTTGTGGCTCATGAGCCTAATGAGCCCTTACCAAACGGAGGCTATATATAGTTAGTAACAGTTATAGAGAAACAAGTATAATTTAAAACGGCCCGCTCTTGGGTTTTGCTATGATAAAACAAATATATTTTTCCCCCTCAGTTATCCATCATTCTTTACTAAAACAGCCGAATTTTAACCAGAAAGTGTCTCTTCACTTAAAATCACTCTTGGGTTTTGCTATGATAAAACAAATATATTTTTCCCCCTCAGTTTATCCATCATTCTTTACTAAAACAGCTGAATTTTAACCAAAAAGTGTCTCTTCACAGTCGTACCAGACAAAGCTAGACGATCAGAGATTACTGTGCTACTCATGGGATCTAATTCCTCGGTTAATCAAACAAAATCAAACAAAGTGGTACACAAAGGTTGTGTTTGTTTGAACGGACTGGATAAGAGGGGATTGTAATCCATCGAATTATTAGTCTGGGTATACATTGTCTCTGGACTATTTGGTTGGACTGGATATGTATCCTATATTTGTTTAGTCATGGAATTAAATGTCTGGATTGGACTATTTTTAGTGAATCTAATATTTGTTTGGGATATTACACAAAAGGATAAATGCTCAAATGACTATTTTATCATTTTCAATTATTTACTAAGCAATGTCAATATTAAACATAGCTTTAATATTTTAATTATTTTTAACTAGATTAAATAAAAATTTATTTTATTTTATTTTTTGCACAATTAAATAAATTTATTTTAAAAAAATTAAATAAATTAAATATAAATAAAAATATATGTTACTTTTTAATTAAAATTTTAAATAAATTTATTTTAAATAATAATAATAATTAAATAATGAAATAAAATAAAACATCTATTAAAATTTAAATAATGAAATTAAATAAAATATAAACAAAATTTTAAAATAAAACATCAATTAAATATCTATAAAAAAATATTTTAAAAAATTAAATAAATAAAACAAAAATAAAAATTAAATAAAATTATTTTATTTTTAAATTGAGACATTTAAATTTTTTTAAATTTTACTAAATATAATACATAATTAAATACTAAAGGGCAAAAATATAATTTCATTGGCTAATCCCATGGGATGAGTTATCCCATGGTTTCTATCTCACCCCCTATAGGATACGATAGTCTCACAAATATGGTACTAATTGTCGGGAAACTATTAGTCCGGAGCAAAACTTTTGAAACAAACAATGGACTATAGTCTGGTGGGACTAATAGTCCAATCCTATAGCCTAATCCTTTAAAACAAACACACCCAAAATGAGCATCTATCGTAATCCCGAAAACCCAATTATGACCTTTAGGGGTTGTTTGGGATGATCCAAATAAGTGTACTTTTTATCTTTTTACAAAAAGATGTGTAAAAAAATAAAGAAGTGATGTGATGGAAAAAAAGATAAAAAGATGAATTATATTGGGAATGCCAAACTTGACATTAGTAAAAAACACAACCAAACCCAATAAAATTCATATCTCTCAAAAACTTTCACAAGTTAACCAAATTTGCTTATGAGTCACATAACCCATTTGGGTCCTGACTCCGAAACCGAAAGGAAACGAAAAGAAATCAAAGAAAAACACTTTTGATCTATGTTCCCTTGTTTCATTTCTAGCCAAGAAAACAAAACAACCCATCTCAAAGTCTTGCAATTACTTTAACTGACTTAACCCTATAAGGAAAAAGGAAAAGAAATGAAATGATTTTGTATATGTAAGAAATAAAAGAAAATAAATTATTATGGTTTCTGTTCTTTTTGTTTGGTTAGAATTCATAAGAAAAAATAAAATAAATTATTTTATATTATATTATCAAAATAATCTTTCTATATTTTTTATCATTTTACTTCTTTTATTTTTATACGGATAAAATTGGTATTATAAAAATATTAATTTTTTTTTCTCTCAATCTCTCTATTTTGGGAAGATTGAAAATGAAAGTTACAAGATAAATGTGTTTATCACAATTTCTCTCTATTTCTCTCAATTTAAGTTATCTAAACAAGTAAGAAAAATACATATCCCTTCATTTCTTTTCTTTTCTTTTTTCTCTCCAAATCACTCCATCCAAACATCACGTAAATCAAATGCTCTGTTTTTCTTAGAAATGAAACCCATCATATATTCTTTCTTTTTTTCTTGGTCTAGTACTCAATTTTATCGGCAACCAAACAGAAGATAGTAACAGTAAAATAAATTTTCAAAAAATAATCAGAAAGATGTGGTGAAGCATTCTTACCAAAGAGAGAAACAGAGGAATCACAGAGCTTGAGTGAGAGAAATGAATGGAGCGATGAAGAGTAGTGGGGAGGCTTGGTTTGGTGTATATATAATAAAAGGAAGAAGAGGGAGAAAGCTGCCATTTTTTATTTTTTTTATTTTTTATGAAAAAAAAAATATAATGATTATGAGTTAAATGTGATATTTTATTTTATTAGGCTAAAATATTTATTTTATCTTTTTATAATTAAAATAGTCCCAAATCCAACTCAACCAATCTTCCCAAACATAGGCTAAATAAAAGAGATATAATTAGAGAGATTAAAAAATAATGTGATAATAATTGGATGTGTTTTTCTTGATTGGGACACTGCTGAAAATAATATTTTTTATATATTTTTAAGAGACATTTTACCCAGTCTCCAATATTAAATAATAAGTATTTGCCTTTAGCTTAATAAGCAATAAACAAAAGTTATAGTAAGGGTTAGTTTGGGATGTTCTAAAAAAGTGCACTTTTTGACTTATTGGCTTATATGGGTTGGGTTTGATTGGGATGTTCTAAAAAAGTACACTTTTTGACTTATTGACTTATTGGGTTGGGTTTGATTGGGATGGGTTTGATGTGATGTGTTAGAGAGGTGATGTGATTTAAATAAGATGATGTGATTTAAATAGGATAGTGACTTAAATAGGATAGTGACTTTTTGACTTTTTGTATTATTTAGGTCATGCCAAACTTGGCCAAATAATTGACACAAACTTTTAAAATAAAGGGGAGATTACCATTTTGTGGTAATGTTAAAAAATTATTACACATTAATGAGAGAGTTTATAATTTTTAACATATTAATTTAATTACATTTTAGATCAATTCTTAATTATTGCTTTTTTTTATTTAATTATATTTTAAATCAATTCTTGATTATATTTTATATTTCAGATCAATTTTTAATTATATTTTAATCAATTTTGTTTTATTTTAATTAACATATTAATCTTATTTTAGGTTTGGTGAAAATGAGGGTAAAATTATCATTTTATTGTATTAGTTTTATTCTAATTTTTCAGAAAACAAAACCACTTTAAAAGATGTTGTGTATAATACACTTCCGGTTAGTTTTGATAATAAAAAAAAAAATTCTAACTGTAGCATATTAGTCCAAAACTAATGAGAGTTTTCTGACTATATTTTAATGGTAAGAGGTAAAGTGTTCCAACTCCGCAAACCAAAATTAGTAAAATGAATTTAACCATTTTAATTATTAACATTTATAGTCTTTGTCAACTCCTTGTAATTTTATTTTTATTTTTTTGATAATCACTGGTAAGTTATTTCACCTCAAATAAACTCAATATATTTTAAAAAACTCAAAATCAAACTCAGTGAAATTTTTTTTTTAATTGTTTGAAATGATTTAAATAAATATACTTTTTAAATTTTATAAAAAGATGTAGAATATAATAAAAAAATAATATGATTTAAATAAAAAATAATATAACTCAAATAAAATTTAAAAAATATTAAAATAGCACATACCAAACAACCTTTTAAAAAAATATCTTTAAAAGATAAGGCAAATTTTAAACGAGGGAGAATATGCAATTTTTTGGTGTATAAAAAAGGGCAGTTGCGATTTGTAGCTCGAAACTTACATGGCTCGAATGGCCCAAGTTCTATACGCACCCCCATATCTTTGTACACCCCCATTTATTTGTACAACCCATCTCAATTTTAACCCACACATTTCATTTGAAATATATATAAATAAAAAAAAAAGAACAGAGTAAAGAGAGAGAGAGAGGAGACCCATATTCTTTCTCTCATTTCATTTCTGATTTGTGCTGAACTTGGGTTTTTGACAACAAAAAAATAAAAACAAGAAAAACAAAAATGGTAAATGGTGAATCAAATAAGGAAGAGAGATCATCATCAGCAGCAGCAGTAGCGAAGGTGAAAGAGTTAAATGAGTGGCTGCCAGTGACAGCTTCAAGGAATGGGAAATAGTTAGGGGTGAGCAGCGGATATACCGATCCGCCAAAACCGACCGAACCGAACCGATCCGCCGCATTTTGGACGGATGCGTGATGATAAGCGGACGGTTGCGGATTGATTTTCTTCAATCTGCCAATCTGGTGGACAGATGGCGGATTTGAGATTCCTTTGGCCGCAACCGAACCGCCAAACCGCGAGCACCCGTAGTAATTTATAAGACTTTGTGTTTTCAGTTTATTTAAATATTCTGTTTATGTTTTTAATTAAAAAAGAATTTAAATATTCTGTTGAAAAAAAAATTTAAACTTGAATATCTTTTTTGAATTGAAAAAAATAAAAGTATTATTTATCTATATTTTTTTTGTTTTTAAATTTATCTCTAAAAATAATAAATAGAAAATATGATATATGCTGGTTGGTTTTTGTTTTTAAAAACAGATATAGATGTGACAATACAGAGACATACAATCTCTACTACTGCTCTGTTTATGGTTTTGGTGGTTTGAATTGTTTTTATATTTTAAGAACCACAGATTATAATACTTTATGTGAATGAGACATGCTGTGATTATGATATTCTAAAGTTTCAAACTTTCTTACTTTGGATGAGCCATACAGTGATTATAATATTTTTTTAAGTCATTGACTATAATACTTTCTTCTTTTCTTTTTTTTAGGAAGTGCACAAGTTGAATTATGTTGAAAATTTATAAAATTTTAAACCGCCAAAGTGATTCGCATCCATCTGCCAAACCGCCAATCCACTCAATTCACATCAGTCGAATTAGCGGACGGATGCGGATTGATTTTCTCCAATCCGCCAATCTGGGGGATTGGAGGTTCCGTAGCTGCAACCGACCCGTGCCCACCCCTAGAAATAGTGGTACTTTGCTTTTCACAATGTCACTGTCACAAAGGGAAAGCAAAATTGAAGGCAAATTTCAAACCAAGAACAACAAACACGTCACAAATTGAAGGCGAATCCCAAACCATAACACAAATTGAAAGTAAAATTCAACCCCAAACAATCACAATTGTCTAATTTCTACAGAAATTGAACCCCAAATAGTCACAATCGATTTTAGGGTTACTTCAGATTCCTTTTCTTCTCGTAGATAATGACGATTAGGCTGTTGCGGTAGGTCACGAGTAGTTCAAATTTGTAAATCATTGTCCGTCATTCTCCTCCTCAGTCTATTGTTCTCCTTTGTCAGTCTGTTGTTGTCAGTCGAGATAAGGGAGATGATAGAATGAGAGGGATAAGGGAACACAGATGTGGGGAATGAGAGGGATGAGTGTTTTTTACTTAAGAGATAGCATATGAAAGAGAGAAGAGGAAACGGTTTTAAAAAATTAAATATTAAAATAATATAAATTTTCTATTTTTTTTAAAAAAAAATTATTAACAATACAAAATGTACAATTATGACAATTAATATTTTTAAAAAAATGTATTATTAAAGAATGATTTTAAAAAATTAATATTTTTAAAGTATAATAATTAGGAGTGAGCAGCGAATATACCAATCTGCCTAAACCGACTGAACCGAACCGATCCACCGTATTTTGGATTGATGCGTAATGACGAGCAGATGGTTGTGGATTGATTTTTTTCAATCCGCCTAATTTTGGACGAATGGCGGATTTGAGATTCCTTTGACTGCAACCGAACCGCCAAACCACAAACACCCCCAGTAATTTGTAAAACTTTGTATTTTCAATTTGTTTATATATTTTATTTGTATTTTCAATTAAAAAAAATTAAATATTTTGTTGAAAAAAAGTTTTCAACTTGAATGTATTTTTTGAATTGAAAAAAATAAATGTATTATTTATCTATATTTTTTTATTTTTAAATCTAATTCTAAAAATAATAAATAAAAAAGACGATATATGCTGGTTGATTTTTGTTTTTAAAAACAAATATAGATGTAACAATCAAAGGTATATATGCAGTGATTGTAATACTTTTTTAAATCTTTAACTGTAATACTTTTTTTTTTTTAGGAAGTACACAAGTTGAATTATGTTGGAAATTTATAAAAATTTAAACCGTCAAACCGATTCGCATCCATCCGCCAATCTGCTCAATCCACATCCGCCGGATTGACAGACAGATACGAATTGATTTTTTCTAATCTGTCAATCTGATGGACGGATGACGAATTAGAGATTCTATAGTCGCAACCAACCCGCGCCTTAATAATTATACTATTAAAAAAAATTAAATTATTTAAAAAAATTATTATTTTAAAACGAATGAAATATTATTAGTTGGTGTTGTTCTTCGTTGGCCTTTGTTAACCTAGTCCAGAGACATCTGACCACGCAAGCAACCAAATCACTATGCTCACCTATGCTATGGTCCTGCTCCTACGCACTCATTTTTTTGGAAAAAGTTTCGTACCTCTGATCCTTTGGCGCAAAAATGAATTAGTATCCACTCTTTACATTTCTTACTTGTATTTTTTACTTGTAAGTTCATTGGGCCGACTTTTAGGTTCAATTTTGATAATTTGAATTATTTATATTTTAAGGTTTGTTCAGTATATTATACTTATAAAAAATCAATTTGATCGGATATAAGAAAATATGTGTTCGGAAAACTGTTTATTAAATTCTTTAAAAAAATAGTTTTTAGTTCGAGTTTTCTAAGCACGTACTTTCTGATATCCGATTAACTTGATTTTTTACAGTTATGATATACTGAACAAATCTTAAAATATAATCGGTTCGGATTATCAAAATTAAGCCTAAAAGTAGGCCAAATGAGCTTGCAAGTAAGAAATGCAAAGAGGAGATCTTTGCTCCTCAAAAATGGCCCAAAAAGCACTAATCTTGAGATAACAAAAAATAAAATAAAATACTAACATTTTAAAACGGTGGGAATAATAACCTTTGACAAAGGTCTATTTTGCAGAGATACTTAAAAGTCAAAAGTGAGTTTTTAATTTATTTTGAATCATATCATCTTTTTATTTTTTTATATATTTTTTAAAAAAATAAAAATTAATTAAAAAAGGAAAAAATTACTCATAAATTTCATTTGAAAAAAAAGTTATTTCATTTAGTTCTAGAAGTTTTCTTTTAAACCAATTAGTTCTTTTTATTTTGGATATGTTATATTTTCTTAATTTTGGGGTTTGAAAGTTTACTTGTTTGCCATTTGTGTGATTTTGTTTGGATTTTTTTTCGTGATGTTGGGTGTGCGTAAATAAGGTAGGTTTTTACGTTTCTTTTTTTTTTTTTTTAAATTTTTTGTAGGGATTTAATAAAGTGATTTGTAGGTAGATGATATTACCTTGTTTGTGGTGTTATTGGCGTGGTGTTTGTTCCTTTTTGTGATATTTGCCTCTATTGTAACATTGACATTAATTAACATCCAAACGTAATACTAATAATGTAACACATAAAAAGACTTTGTACTGTACTTTTTCCAAATATAATACTCCAATATAACACTCAAAAAAAAAAAATTTCTTAGTGTAACACTCTTAAGTAATATACAAATTTTTTTTTATTGTAACATTCTAATGTAACACACAAAAAAACTCTTTAGTATATTTTTTTTTCAAACGTGACACTCTAATATAACACATAAAAAACTCCTTAATGTAACACTCTAATATAACACACAAAAACTCCTTAGTGTAACACTCTAATGTAACATACAAAAAAATTTCTTGATGTATTTTTTTCAAATGTAACACTCTAATATAATACTCTAAAACAAATTCTTTAGTGTAACATTCTAATGTAACACACAAAAACTTCTTAGTGTAATATTCTAATGTAACACAAAAAAAAAAATTCTTAGTTTACTTTTTTCAAATGTAACACTTCAATATAACATTTCAAAAAAATTCTTTAGTATAACACTTTAATGTAATACCAAAAAAACTCTTTGATGTACTTAATCCATCTGATTAATTAAGGATTTGGGGAATGAGTTGCCTTTTTAATTTTTTTAATTTTTTAAATTTGAGATTAAAAACTCGTGTTTAGAAATGATTTTTTGATTTTTTTAACTTTTTATGAGAGAAATAATGTAATGATTATGAGTTAGATGTGATATTTTATCTTATTAGATTAAAAAACTTATTTTGTCTTTTTATAACTAAAATAATTTCAAATCCAATCCAACCCATATTCCCAAACAGAGGCTAAATAAAAGAGATATAATTAGGGAGATTAAAAAAAATAATGTGATAATAATTGGATGTGTTTTTCTTGATTGGGACACTGCTGAAAATAATATATTTTTATATATTTTTAAGAGAGTTTTTACCCAATCTCCAATATTAAATAATAAGTATTTGCCTTTAGCTTATTAGCAATAAAAAAAAGTTATACTAAGCCTCCGTTTGGGAAGAGATTTTCCGGGCTTTTTTGGCTATTTTAGCCACAAAAGACGAAATAGACTATTTTAGCCACAAAAAACAAAATATCACATCCAACCCATCATCATTACACTATTCTCTCACAAAAAAAGTCAAAAAAGCTAAAAAGCCAAAAAGCCCTTCCCAAACCAAGCTTTTTAGCCCAGGCTAAAATAGTCAAAAAAGCCAAAAAGCCAAAAAGCCAACCCACTTCCCAAACGGAGGCTAAACAATTGATACAAACTTTTAAAATAAAGGGTGATTACCATTTATAGTGGTAATGTTAAAAAATTGTTACACCATAATGATAAAGTTTATAATTTCTAACATATTAATTTAATTACATTTTTGATCAATTCTTAATTATTGTTTATTTTTTTATTTTATTTAATTAAATTTTAAACCAATTCTTGATTATATTTATATTTTAGATCAATTTTTAATTATATTTTAATCATTTTTATTTTATTTTAATTAACATATTAATCTTATTTTAGGTTTGGTGAAAATGAGGGTAAAATTATCATTTTATTGTATTAATTTTATTCTAATTTTTCAAAAAACAAAACCACTTTAAAAGATGTTGGGTATAATACACCTCCGGTTAGTTTTGATAAAAAAATCTACCAGTAGCATCTTAGTCCAAAGCAAATGGGAGTTTTTTTATTATATTTGAATGATAAGGGATACAGTGTTCCAACTCCGCAAACCAAAAAGTGTAAAATGAATTTAATCATTTTAATTATTAATATTTATAGTCTTTATCAACTTCTTGTAATTTTTTTTTTTTTTTTTTTGACATCACTGGTAAGTTATTTCACCTAAAATAAACTAAATATATTTTAAAAAACTCAAAATCAAACCTAGCGAAAATTTATTTTTAGTTGTTTTGAATGATTTAAATAAATATAATTTTTAAATTTTATATAAAAATATAGAATATAATAAAAAAATAATATAACTCAAATAAAATTTAAAATATATTAAAATAGTACATACCAAACAACCTTTTAAAAAAATAATTTTAAAAGAGAAAGCAAATTTTAAACGAGGGAGAATAGGCAATTTTTTGGTATATAAAAAGAATAAAGATTTGTGACTCGAAAATCCCTGTCCCGAATGCCTCTAATGCCCAAAACGACGTCGTTTTGGGCATTAGGGTTTTTTTTTTTTTTTTTTTTTTTCTTTTTTCCGCCATTTTCGACTCTGCAGAGCAGAGGAAGAGGAAGAGGAAGAGGGAGAGGGAGAGGGAGAGAAAGAGAAGAGGAGGAGAGGGAGAAAGAGAGAGGAGAGGAGAGAAGGCTCCGTCGCCCCCGATCGTGCAGCAGCTCCGCCGATCGCAGCAGTTCCTGATCGTCGAGCCCAGTTCCTAATTGCCGCCGATCGCGTCGGCCTCCGCCGATCGCGTCCTCCTCCTCCATTTTTTAGGCCCCCTCCAGTCCTTCCTCCTCCCCCCTCCCCCTCCTCCCCATCCCTTCCCCTCCCCCTCCTTCCCCCCTTCGTCTTCCTCCTTTCTTCTGCTGAAAAGAAAAAAAATAAAAATAAAAAAATTAGGGGCATTCGGGGCGCTCGTTTTCGAGCCCCCAATCACAACTGATATAAAAAAGGAGTGCGTAGGGGCAGGACCATAGCATCAGTGAGCATAGTGATTTGGTATTTTATAAAAAGATGTAGAATATAATAAAAAAATAATATAATTTAAATAATAAAAGAGGAGATACACCGATAAATTCCAAAATAAGAACTTATAATCTGTTTAATCCTGAGTTTTATTTCATAGACCATTAAGTCCTATTATAATATATTTTACATATATGGACAATAAGTAATTTGGGTGTGTGTGGAATGTTAAGGGATATTTAAGGCATTTCAACCTGGTGAATTTACAAAATTGGGGTTTCATTAATGTAAGCTTTTTCGAATTTTATGGTGAAGAATTTGGAAAGATTGTGGACTCTTGTGTGACATTAGGTAAGAACAATGTGTGTTCGGAATCAACGTAACGGAAATGATATTTTTCCGGCATTAATTTGGCATTACTTACTTAGGAATCTATGTTGCTCAACCATACATCGCCGCAACGTAACATCGAAAACGTATATTTATAATTAAAACACACCTGCAACAAACCACAAACCACATCAAGTAAATGATGGCACTAAAACACCAAATTGATACCAGTAATAACAACATATCCGCGTGCCAATTGAAATTAAAAAAAGACCACCTATTTTCCGTGTGTAACGTGACGTAACATATATTCCGGATAAAAATACACCGCAACACCAGTTTGATATGGTCGATCCGTGCATAATAATCGTCTCACAATAACATGATACACCGTCTGTGCCGTGGAAGTATCCATTTGCATTACAAATCATACAGTAAAACCACCACCACATACCACTGAAAAAAACAACATTCACAGACCATTGCCACCAGTAACGAACTTGAAAAAAAATCAAACCATTACAAACAAAAACGACGCCATAACACACTAACATCACGAATAAACCAATAGAAACTGTTAACTCCCAAAAAACCAAATGACTCACCTATTGATTGACAACGCAACACTCCAAACAAAGCACCTGTCGAAATGGAAAAAACATAACACACCAAAAACAACTCACCACTATCTCTGCCATAAACAAAAGGTAACATTAACCAATACAAGCATATTCGGAAACGCCAAACACAATCCATATCCAGTACAAATTGATTTGTCGAAAATATGAAAAAAATCAGAAAAGGGAACACAAAAGGATAATCATGTAAACTTCAATTTCATCAAAATCATCCAAATATGACTTTTCAAAAACATAGGACTAATTGGTCCATAAAAAACTCTTAAAATGGAACAACTTTCCCTAATATAAAATTTTTGAGTAAATTTTTCAAAATAATATAATTCAAATAAAATTTTAAAAATATTAAAATATATTAAAATAACGCATACCAAACAAACTTTTAAAAAAAATATCTTTAAAAGAGAAGGCAAATTTTAAACGAGGGAGAATAGGCAATTTGTTGGTATATAAAAAAGCAGTGCGTAGGGGCAGGACCATAGCGTAGGGGCGGGACCACAGCATAATTGAGCATAGTGATTTGGTTGCTTGCCTGGTTAGATCAGATATCTCTGGACTAGGTTAACACAGGCCCACGAAGAACAGCATCCGGTTGTTTAGAATGGTCCAAATAAGTATATTTTTTAATTTTTTATAAAAAATTTATAAAAAAATAAAAAGGTGATATGATGATAAAAAGTAAATTATTTAGGAAATGCCAAAACACTCCTAATAATACTATATTCGCTTTAAAATAAGAATTTTTTTAAAGAATTTAATTTTTTTAATAGTATGATTATTGTATTTTAAAAATATTAATTTTTTAAAATTATTTTTTAATAATACATTTTTCTTAAAATATTAATTGTTATAATTGTACTTTTTGTATTGTTAATAAATTTAAAGAAAGATAAAATAGAAAATTTATGTAATTTTAATCTTTAATTTTTTAAAACGGATTAATATTTTGAGATAATAAAAAATGAAATAAAATATTAATAATTTAAAACGGTGGGAATAATAACCTTTGACAAAAGTCTCTTTTGCAAAGATACTTAAAACTAAAAAATTAATTTTTAATTTATTTTGAATCATATTATTTCTCTATTTTTTTTAGATATTTTTTTAAAAAATAACAAATCAACCAAGGATTGTTTAGGATGTCTTAAATAAGTGCACTTTCTGACTTTTTATAAAATATGGGTTGGGTTTGAAGTGATGTGGTAGAGAAGTGATATGACTTAAATAGAATAATGTGACTTATACAGGATAGTGATTTTTTAATTTTTTAACTTTTTTTTAAAGATGCCAAACCAAGCTTAAAAATATCAACTTTTAACCAATTTTTTAAAATAATTCAAAATTGTAAAAAGTAACGCCACGTGCTTTTAATTAAGATGTAGAACGTACTCGGTTTGGTTTTAGCGTGAGTTTATGCCGTACTCAAATAATTCAAAATTGTAAAAAGTAACGTCACGGACATTTAGGCTTCAGTTTGGTATAATTAAAAAAAAGTTAAAAAGTCAAAAAATTACTATTTTATTTAAGTCATATCATTTTTTTACCATATCACTTCAAACTCAACTTATACCCATTCATATTTTATAAAAAATCAAAAAATACACTAATTTTAATTTACCCCAAACAACCCCTTAATTAAGATGTAAACGTACATTGATGTAGAACGTACGTGGTTTGGTTGGAAAGAAAAAAGATTTGTAGCTCGAATTCCAACCCCCCGAATGCCCCGAGAGAGAGAGAGAGAGAGAGAGAGAGGAGCAGGTCGTCGTCGGGATCTGTCCGATCGTCTCTGTCCGCCCCATCGCCAGCCGTCGCCTCAGCCGATCGTCTCCGCCGGCCGTCGCCTCTGTCCGATCGTCGCAGGCCCGCCTCCATCGCCGCCTCCGCCTCTGCTTCGCCGCCTCCGCCCGCCCCCTGCCTCTTCCCCCTGCATTTTGCCCCCTGCATGGCCTCTGTCCCCTCGCCCCCGCCTCCTCCCCTTGCCCCCGCCTCCCCTCTCTTTCTTCTTCTCTTCGTCTTCTTCTCTGAAATTCTGATTGAAAAAAAAAAAAAAAAAAAGGACGAAACGACGTCGTTTTGTCATTTCGGGGCATTCGGGGGAGACCCATTCGAGCTCTCAATCGCAGTTGTGGTTGGAAAATACCTTCAACCTCCTGGGGGGATGACTCTTACCACCTCTACTAAGGAGTTGTTTGGCACATATTATTTTAGTCCATCTTTTTATTTTTTTTGGATCATATTAATTACCATCTCTTCTCTATTTTTCTACATATTTTTTTATAAAAAGTTAAAAAATACATTTATTTAGAACATCCCAAACCACCTCTAATTTTTAATTAGCTAAAAACCTTTTTTTTTTATTTTTTATTTTTTTTCACTTTGCTGTCACAGCCCCCCACGTGGAGGTGGGGGGTGACGCGGGGTCCCCAGCAGCGCTCTGGTTTGGTTTTATCTGTTTATCCCGTGGATATGTTTATGCCGTACTCTGACGGCTTTGATTATTACGCCTTCTGGCACGTACCCCTATGTCTCACACTTCATTGAGGAATTTTTCATGAATAATTCACTCTTCTTTTTTTTTTTTTAATGGATAATTTTGTTTCAACAATGGTGGAGGATCTTAATTTATGTGGCTCAAATGGCTTGAATTTATCAAAACGACATCATTTTGAGTACAAAACAATATCAAAATTGCTAAAATGACGTCGTTTTGACAATTTTAAACTATTTGAGCCACATAAATTAAGACCCTCAAACATTTTTTATTTTGTTTATTGAAGGAGTCAATTAAATGATTATTTGAGAAGTACTAAATTAATAGAATTTTTAATTTTTTATAGAAAATATAAAATATGAATTAAATTTAAAATAATGTGATAAAAAAATAATATAATTTAAATAAAATGATTGAACCTAAATAAAATAATATGTTAAAATAATACGTGTTATTTTAACCTATACCAAACAACCACTAAACATATTTTCCCTAAGGTTGCCGACAACATATGGATTTTTCCGGAATTTTATGAAATTACACTAATATTTCCATTTTAGATATATTGATCTATTTTGATAATTTGATTAAGAGCTAAAAAATTAATTTTTTGACTTTTTCTTTGTCACATCACTTTTTTATTTTTGTACATGTTTTTAAAAAAGAATAAATTACAAATACTTATTTGTAAATAATTTTTTGATTCTTTTAATTTGGGATTAAAAAGTCTCATTTAGAAATGATTTTTAGTATCTTAAATTTTTGTGAGAGAAAAAATATAATAGTTATGAGTTAGATATGATATTTTGGTGTCGTTTGAAAAGTGAGTTAGCTTTTTGACTTTTTGAATTTTTTGATTATTTTAGTTTGGGACTAAAAAACCTGATTTGGGAAGGATTTTTTGACTTTTTTGATTTTTTTGGTGAGGTGTCATCATGTTAAATTACCAAACTGCCCTTGAAGTAATTTGGCTATTTCAAGTCCTTGGCTGATTAGGTCCACGTCAGCGTCATTGTTTTTTTTTTTTTTTTTTTTTTTTTTTTTTTTTTTTTCAGGCGTCTTTTTATCATTTTTTTTTTAATTTATGTTTTTGCATCTTTTTATGGTTTTTTTTTTTTTTGCAATTTATGTTTTTGTCTTTTTTTTAATTTTATTTTTGTATACATTATCTTGTTCTTTGTTTTTTAATTTACGTTTTTGTCATTTTTATTTTTATTGATATACATTAATTTGTTTTTATTTTTGGAAAATAGGTTTTCATATGTTGTATTTATTTTTAAATTACGTGGCAAATGGTAAATTATGTTTTTTTTTTATTTGTTATTTTTTTGGGTGAGGCGTATTTTTGTGGTTCTTTTTTTTAAATTTATGTTTTTGTCATTTCTTTTTTATTTATATACATTAATTTGTTTTCATTTTTAAAAAATTGGTTTTCATGTGTTTCATTTTTTTCCAAATTACGTGGCAAATGATAATTTCTGTTTTCCGTTTTTTTTATTCGATGAGGCTTATTTTTGTGGTTCTGTTGTTTTTTTCATTTACGCTTTTGTCAATTGATTTTTATTTGTATACATTAATTTGTTTTTAGTTTTCAAAATTGGTTTGCCATGTGTTGGCTTTATTTTTAAATTATGTGGCAACTGCGAATTTATGTCTGTAAATTTTTTTTTTTGGACTTGTTTGTGTTTATTGGAAAAATGTTACAACCATGTAATTTATTTAAAATGATGTCAAAAATCATAATGTACTGTCGTGGCACATGATAATTTTTCATGTCTCTTTTGGCTTTTTGTTGTTTTAAACTGATCTTTTTATGTTTTTAACGGACGTGACACATGATAAATTTTGAATTTGTTTTTTTTTTTATTCATCCTATTTTTTGGACCTTGGTTTTTTTTTTCGAAAATGATTTTTCTGTTGTTTTAGTTTTTCAAAGTTAGCCACGTCATCAACTGAAAGGGATTATATTCCCGTGTAAACACATACATATTGTACATGATAATATATTTGAATATTGTTTGTTCCACGTGCGTTCCCAATGTTACAACCCTACGAATATTACGTGGACTATTATATATTTCATAACGTTCCGTTATTATGCAAGTACACTAACTTGTCGCATATGCGAAGGCGCACCAATGCCATATGCGGGTCCTCATCCCCAACCATTAAACCATCCTCGTCATGTTCAACTTCTAGTATGACATTTACTATTGTCATAGCTTCTTTCTCGTCACAGATTGGGTGAACAGTTGTTGAATTTCGTGTATTTCGCCATATATAATTATGTAATGCCATTGACGCACCTACTAACTGAACTTGCACATTTGCAAAGTCATACCGAGGCATGTCTCGAATAAACCCCCATCGATTTTTCCAGGCACCGAAAGTGCGTTCCACCACACTGCGTAACGACGAGTGAACTTTGTTAAATAATTCGCTTGGCGTTTTTGCCGTCCTGTTCCGTTGACTACTTCAGAATTGTTGTTGGTGGTAACGGCTGCCTTTGAAAGGTGTTAGGTAACCTACCCGGTTTGGATAGCCAGAATCGACAAGATAATATTTTCCTGCAAACAGTACAATAATTTACTTGGTTACAATCTACATTGTGCTTCATTTTCAAGTAACGTTGTTCGACGAAAAATGTACTGCCCCATCAATTTTGTTCATTGCAATGTGTTACCTTTTTCAGGATATGGAAATGAGACATTGTCATTTGTTAGTATCTCATTGAAGATACGACTATCATGCATACTTCCTTCTCATCCGCACGAAATGAAGATGAAACACATGTCAAAATCGCACGCGGCCATGATATCACTACAACAAAAAATATTTTTGGTGACGCTTTTTGGCAACTAAAATAGAAATTAGTTGCCAAATGTACATAATTAGTGACCATATATGTTTTGGTCACAAAAAACTAAACTATTGGCGACGAACTAAATATTTGGTCGCTGTTGAGTTTGGTGGGAAGTGAAATTTATGCGCGGGAGCAAAGAAAAAGTTTCTATGACCAAACTAATATACGGCGACGAAACATTTAGTTGCCAAATGTATTGTTTTTGGCAACACCCATTGCTTAGTCACAGAAAATGTAAACGACATTTATGGCGACCAAATTAATTTAGTCACCAATAATTAATTTGTCAAAACTACACCGTTTGGTATTTGCCCTAATTTTTTATTGCCAAAAGTAGTTGTCTGCGTGAATAAAGAAGTAATTGACCCTTGAAGCTCCATCTCATATTCTCTCTCTCTCTCTACCTTAAACAACAAAAGGCATGTCTTCTCTTCTTCTCCTTCTTCTGTCTCTCTCTCCCTCCCTCCCTCCCTTTCTCCCTCTCGCTCTATTTCATTGCCGGACACAGAGAGGGTGCCGCTGACTACACTCACTCGAACGGCACTGCCCCTTCGTCTCTTGCATAGCCGATCGTGAGCAGCACTAATCGTGACCCTCTCCATGGTCGCTGCTATCTGCCCTCTCTCTATTATTGTTCTTCATATTTTTTTTTGGAGAAGACAAGTTTTATCGGTTGGTGCTCGTTGTGGGTAAGTAGATATGCCCGCATGTGGCCATATTTGTTCACTGCTTCCTGCGAAAAAAACATTTTGTATATTTAGAAATAAAAACAAGATATAAATTATATCTCTTAGATCTCTATAATAAACCAATTGATTTTTATAATATATAAAAAAAATTAAATTAAGAAAAACCATAATTTTTCTACTCTAAATAGACCCATCAAACCCCTGAAGATTTCAGATTGTGTTGAATCTTTCCCTCTTCTCTCTCACTGAAAGATACCCAAAAGCCTCCTCCTCTGCCTCTCATTCATAAGGTAATTTTGATTTATTTCTTTTTTAATTTTTCAATTTAATTTGTTATTGCAATCTTGGATCTTTCATTCGATTGATCTGTATATTGATGTGAATATCATTGGATGGTACTTTTTGTTTCAAATGATATATGGGTTATGCTCTGTTTTTGAGTTTAACATTGATTTGTTTTGTTTTTGTTAATATGATTTGTATTTTTATAATTTGAGAATGTGGATAAATATTACTCACCTAGGTAATAAATATTCCTCCGCCAAACTCAATCATGTAATTCCTTTATCTTCTATGAGTTTTGGTTTTGAAACAAAAAGATAGGTTGCAATCCAAGAAATTTACAGAAAATAGTGCCAAATTTTGCTTGATTTGTTTAGAGCTCAAAGAATTACAGTGAAAGCCAATGAAGAAAAATTAGGGTTTATATAATATGAAAATATTTATGCCCTGCAATTTATGATGTACTGAATTGTTTCATTACATTTTTGAAAAAACCTGTTTTAGCAAATTTTTAATTTTATTTTTTGTTTCGTGGATTTTGGTTTTCAAAGCATAGGAAATTCACTCCAAGAAATGTAGAGAAAACACTACCAGGTTTGTTTGATTTGTTTATTGTCTACACACGAGAAGGGGGCTTACATGGTGGAATATATATATAATAAATATACAAATAGAAGGTAGCCAGCTATGATTTCTTGGGACTATCTCTACACATGTGCACCAAAAGACTAAAGTTGAATTTATTTATTTTTCTTTGAATAGTTAAAGTTGATTCATATAATTTGATCATTGTAGGAATGTGATTCTGTATATTTGAAGGTGGAATTGTTAATATAAATTTCATACCATGTTTTATGTATTTAGGAGCTTAATTTATGGGTTTTAATTAATTGTGATTTCTAATTTAGCTTATTGGTTTTTAATGAATAATTCTATGCATACTAACAATCTTACTAAAATTATAAATGGTTAGATGTGATTGGTTATCAAAAAAAATAACAAGATTTAAACCACCAATAATATTTGGACATGGATGTTTTTAGTAGGATTGTTTTTTTGTTTTTTGTTTAGAGAAGGGGAGGTGGTTGTAGGCCATTGTTTGTCCCATTGTCATGCAACAATCCCATTGTCATATGCTATGATGGTCCTATAGAGAACAAAAGAAAATTAGAAGGAAAATAATTAGAAAAACATATTCACAGATCAATCTTGAGTTCCATCTTAATCATGACATTCTATAAATGGGTATTCTTGGGAGGTATCATGTCTTGTTTTTATAGTTTCTCAACATTTCACATAGGCTTGGTACATCTTAAAATGTTTCGTTTCTGCATATACCATAACTTTTAATTAATAAGGTCATGCATTGAATTAAACTCTATACTATTAAAAGTCATCAAGATGAGCTATCTATGACAGTGATTATGAATCTTGACCTGATATGGATTCGAGCAGAAAATTATTAGATTGAAAACAGTATCATGTGGAAAAAGAACAAAAAACTATTCCTTTATTCGGAGCTGTGTTAGATTAACATTTAGTTCAGAATACCATTCATTAGAGAGAATGTTTAGATTCCCTTTTTTTTTATGATATTCTCTTGTTTGATTGTGTCATTTATTTTGGATAGTTTGGGGATTATACCATGTAAAGTTCTTGTGGGAGTAGAAATGTAGTTGTGGGCTACTTAATACAAAGTTTATGATGTCCATTATCCATTTGAGATTTAACTCAACACAAGCAAGGAGTTTAAAGTGGAAAATTATGAAGCATGTTAAAATAACAATATCTTAAACTTTCTCTCATCTCTGTATCAAGGAACTAATATTATCACTCCATATTCCATATAAATATCATGTAGTTGTAATGTTATTTTGAGTGAAGTGCCTTCTGATTAATGTTATTTTGGGTGAAGTGCCTTTTGAAATTTTGTACTTAAGATTACAAATGTACATATGTACACTTTGTGGAATTTGCTGTTAATTTGTCCATGGAACTTTTCAATAAGTGTCAATTTAATGTTGGGATCCTAATGAGTATGGGTCATCTATTCCAACCATGATGAAACTCAATGGCAGGCCTAAAGTTAATAAAGATAGTTTTTTAATCATCTGAATCCTTCCTGACTTGTTCCAAAATCTATGGTGTCAATGATGTGAAGTACTATAATGCATGATAGTGAATTGCTAAGGGTAGTTCTAAGAGATATAGATTTGCTTATAATTTATTGCTCATATTTTACTAGTTAATTTAATATTCACATTTTAATGTGAATATTCTTTGCTTGTGTGACATTGGTGCTGAATTAGATATAGTTGGTACCTTTTGAATTATGTTATGATATTTTCTATTGCTTCTTGAAAACTATGGAATCAGGTGTGTTTATCAATGGGGTTTCTTGTCTTCCCTCATATGTGATTCGAAGTATTTGTGCTTCAAATTGTAACTCCGTTTGAAGGATTTAGTGATTTTTTTTTTTTTAAAAAAAAAAAGTTAACCTGTTAAATGTATTTTACTACTAATTTTTGTTCTTTATCCAAAACTTATGTTGATTTTGTTCTTGCAGGTGTGAAAGTTCTTGAACATGTGTTAGGGGAGTTGATTGGGGAAGCTTGATATTCTTGTGGTGAATACGCTCTTGGGACTGACTGGTGATGCTCAGATATCTATTTTAGAACTGCAATTATTAGGTAAATAAAAGAATATGAATACAGATTTAGAGGTTTTGATGCTTTAACTAGAGGATCAACAACTGGAACGGCCTAAACAGAGTGACATAGAGACACATTTATGCTTCAAAGGCTCTATGTTTGTTAGATTCATGTTTCAAGCCTCAATAACGAATTTACTAGTCAAATCATGTGTGAAATTGAGATAGCCAAATGTCATAGGATGATATATTTCATTTTTTTTAATTTTACCAATCTATCTAAAGTCAATATGGAAGTAATGCTTCATTTACTTATCTCTCTCTCTCTCTCTCTCTCTCACACACACACACACACGCACACAAATTCACACAATCAAACAACAATGAATTGTCAACACGAGCACGTCACTCAAGTCTAAATAAACTTGTAGAAACAAACAACACCTCGTTACAACTTTTTGTTAGGAAATTTGCAAAACTTAAGGCTTAAATGGTTCATTCAGGAGGCAAACTTGTAAAACAACCGTGAAATCAATCAAACATCAACACGAGCACGTCACTCAAATCTAAATAAACTTGTAGAAACAAACAACAGTTTAATGCCTAAAGATGATCACTGAGTAGAGGTGGTCACCCAAAACTTGATTAGTCGTGAAGGTGATCACTAACAGATACATTTTGAATGTACTCATAAACCAAGTAGAGGTGGTCATCTCCATTGGCATACCCCAACAACTCCACCTATAAGTACATATAGGCTTGATTGGTAAAAAATGTTTGAACTTTGTTAAATCACATTAAATTTCATTTTGCAAATATGAAAATGTTACTTACCACATTAATGTGATGTATCTTGCACAAGACCTTGAGCTCTACAAAGAACTCCTTGGACTTGTTAGATCTCATCTTCTTAATCTACAAAGAACTCCTTAGATGATTTAATTCCATATAGGTATGGCTACTATCTCTCTATTGGCCGTGATGGCTATTGTAGGTTTAATGCTAGTGGGTTTGTATGGTGGGATGTGTGGGTTTAGAGAGGAACTAGAGAAAAGAAAATTAGAGTTTAGGAAGGAGACTAGTAGAGTTTAGGAAGGAACTAGAGTTTAGGAATGAGAGTTTCAAAGAAAGGATGATTTATTATCCCTATGTTTTTGAGATTGCTGCTATATTTTGTTTTAATCTAGGGACCAAAGATGTGTTTTAATTTCATTATCCCAATGTTAAACTCTTATTATGTTTCCTAAGAACACTATAATGCTATACTAGAAATGTCACACATCTCATAATTTGCTTTTGCAATATCAGACAACTAATTATCACAATATATCATCGGCAGTAAAGTATGATTTGTGGGCACAATGCTAGCAAACTATTCATATTCATTCTAGTTTTTATTTGAGGAACTTTTTGACCTTAATGTAAGTAAAAGCAACCTCAAGTTTAAGATTAGGTCCTTCTGATTTCAATTTAGTCATGAAAGTAAAGTAAAGTTAGCACTTTGGATTACATCTCATTCCAGTGGTAGCTCCTACTCAATTGATATTTGCTCTTGTTTTGGAACCTTGAAATTGGATTTCATCAGTATTCCATAATGACATAATTTGAGCTAGGTTTTGGTTGGACAATATGTGACTGATTTACAAATTTATAGAGATATTGCTTGTAATTAGTTCATATATGCCAAGTTTAACTGGTGAATCATGCGTTACTTTTTGATTTTGGTATATTGAAATTTTGTAATTCACTGTAGGAAAATTTGCTCTCAATTTGTTCATCTATAATGTGAAACCAATGTTTTTAGACCAAGACCTTTATTATTAACATTTTAACATTATAATATATTTTTTTCATATGTTTGACAGATTGGCAATGGATGGAATATAGTTCGAGGAGCATCAAAGGATTACATTTTGAATTTTTGGATATATTTTGTCATAGGTTTTTGTTATGAATTTGCAAGCTTGGAAGGTTTTTTGGAATTACATGTTTGAAGTTTTTTTTCATATGTTTGACAGATTGGCAATAGATAAAATATAGTTCGAGGAGCATCAAAGGATCACATTTTGAATTTTTGGATATATTTTGTCATAGGCTTTTGTTATGAATTTGCAAGCTTAGAAGGTTTTTGGGCATTACATGTTTGAAGTTTGGGATTGTAAGAGATTTGTACTTAAATTGGATGTTTTGGATTTGATATGTTGTTTATATTTAATATGGTACTACTTTTGAATTAAGTTTATATTTTGGATGCTTTGCACAAGTGTGTTAATTTGAATTATATTTTGCTTATGTTTATAAGTTTATGAATTATGCATTGAACAGGGAAATTGTTAAATTTTTTTATAAATAATGAATTTTTGGTGACAGGTTTTTTTAGTTGTAAATTTACTTTTGGTGACATTTTATTTATGTTGCTGAAAGTATGTGTCCATAATTTTTTTAGTGACCCAAAACTTGATTGGTCGCCAAAAGTTTTAACATTCAACAACTAATTCTTTTAGTCACTGAAAGATATTTTTAGCGACGCATTTATATGTCGCTGAAACTTAACATGTCATCAGCTGAAAGCTACTTTTAGTGACTAAATTTTAATTTATAGCGACGAAATTTTAGTCTTTTGGTGACTGAAATATTTGGTCGCCAATTTATTTATAAAGGCAACCAAAATTGATTTGGTCGCCGAAGCATTTAGTGACAGGGCTTCAGCGACCAATTTTGTTCATGTCGCGGATACTTTCAGCAACCAAAATTACACTTTTGGTGACTAAAAAAAAGGTTGCTAAAAGTGTTTTTTTTTTTTTTTGTAGTGTATTTTGCGTGTGACAGTATTTCCTACTGAAATAAGTTGACGCATCTGGCCCTGTAACCCATGCACTTACATGTGTTCCGTCTATTGCTCCAATACAGTCCTGCCAACAACCCAATTGTATTGTTACTCCTATAGGTATATGTAATGGTTATTTTCATACGTCACGTCCACTTAATAATAAAAACAAAATAACTGGACTTCGCACAAATAACTAGGTAATGTTTTTCAGTAGTACCTTGAACGATAGGTATTTCTGTTTAGACCGCACATATGGATGTATATGATGCTGACTATATTTGGGTCGGCAATGAATAACAGTGAACTCTTTTATGGAAGTTAATACGTTATGCACGTGCCGAGACACAGTCTTCCCCAAATGTTGGAACCGTTCTTGGATTTCCCGATTTTACATCCCTTTCAACACGTGGATAAACATTGTAACGCTTTCTTCAACAGTTAAACCATGTGGACGTTGCGGTACTTGTAACCCAAAATCATTTACTAATGTCTCACACAAAGCGACAAAAACTTCCTTCGGCATGCAAACATTTTCCTCAAATCGACCCATATGGCCCGCATATAGTTCGGATATCTATGCATGCCCGGTCAATATAGAAGTGCGACATGGCGTTTTAGCCATGTGTTTTTTGTACCACTCTATGACATACTGGCATGCTTGTAGAAATGTCCAGTTGTGTTCTTGTTGCAGCTACACGGCCATTTCATTAAGCATTTCCCTTAATAAGTCATTGTTGCTTCCATCCTAGGGATTCATCACGTCTTCGTTGTTGCGAAACCTACAAGAGTGGCACTGTTTCAATCAGTTTGCACATGATGCATTGACTCAAATGTAATAACAGTTTGCAATTACAGAATGCCGACATCATTTTTAATGTAAAAAAATGCTGTCACCAATGTCATTACTAACGCATAATGATATGAATTAAACAAATAGTGAACCTGGTCGTTATTGTTTACAGGGGGACCATTAACACAGTAATGGCATTACTAACACAACCACAAAAGATGACGTCAAACTAACATAACAGTTTCCCAAACAAAATTAATAAATTCAAAAGCATCACACGCAGGCCGTCATTGCGCATTTCATGCCCTTACATTTAATGCAAACCTAACCATCCTATTGCATTCGAAAATAACACACAACCATTCTTCCATTCCGTCTACGACAAACATGCAAACCTTTTGTTCACCATAGCTAGCAAGAAAAAAAAAACAAGAAAAAGTTTAAAACATGCACACACAACCATCCTGTTTTAGTATAGTTCCAACAATAACATAACTAAAAGTTTTCCAAAGCAAGAGAAGGGCAGGCATCTTCAGCATTACTAACACCGCTATATCACATCCGGCGAGCCCCAAACAGGTTCGCAAACGGCGCCGACGCAGTACATTGGAGCTGCTTTTGTGTAAGCCACCCTATAATGTGGTCGTCATCAGGTTGGCACATTATCACCTCCCGGTAATCTGCGTTATCTATAAGTGTCGAGGCGAAATGAAATAGCGGCGTACCAATTAGGGATGGAATAGTCGTCAGGCGATGCATGCACTCTAAAATAGTGTACAGTGATTCGTTACCTGTGAGGTGCCTCACTGTAATCTGTTGATTCTTGGTACGCACCACATTTGTTAGGTTGTTCATGCTTTTCGCAATAACTGACGCTCTACTTGTTGCCTTTTTCGACTTCGAAACACTTGTTGATGGCGTCTTTCTCCTTGTCCCTTTTCAATCGGAACAGGTTCTAGTGAAGAATCTGAGTCCATGTTCTGTACTCTTGCGAGTATCGGATCAGCAAATGGCTGCGCTTCCAAACTATGCACAGAATTAAATGAGTCATCGGCATCTTCAGGAACTTTCTCTCCCGGTGTCCAATGGTGCTTACCAGTAGCTGATGTCCCGATGAAGACCGTCTCCATCAAGTCACGATGTTCCAAAGTTTTTTTTCCTGAACTTGGCACACACCTTGTTTACCTGCACAGTTGGAGATTTATGAAAGAGGAACACGTTACATTTCATATAACAAGTGATACAGTTAACTAAAAAGGTTAAATGTATTGGTAACAGACAAATATGAAACGCAAGAAACATGTACTTATCGATTCCATCTTGTCCCACCACTCCTCAGGTGCCTGAAACATACCGGTGTCACTGTCAAACCCTATCCCCGACACTCCTTTGCTTGAATCCATCAACTTTGTCCACGCTTGCCACTCTTTTTTCAAACTCATGTATTTATTCTTCAACTGTTTGAGGCCATGTTTTCTTCCTCTTTTTTTCTCAAATTTCCTTGCCAACGACTTGTACCCTGCTTGGCTGAGGACTAGAAATGACCGATTTCCTTTTGTAATCTCATTTGCAATCAACTGCAGGAAAATTCGGAGTGAGTCACTGTCCCATGAGGCCTTGTGGCTGAACAGAGTTTGTGTCTCTTCAAGACTGCTTGACTTCTCTGTCACAATGCCTTTGCTTTTGGATTGGGTACGCGGAGAAGTACGTATGGAAGTCATTACCAACAACGACGCAGCTAACTAATGTACGGTTACAAAATAACACCATCACATATTTTTTTGTTTAATTGAAGCGTATATGTACATAGCAGAGTAAATTTGACAGCATATAAAATTTGATAGCATATAACTAGTGCACAATAATAAAATACATAAATAAACATGCAACTGAGCGGTGGACACAGTTGTCATAGTGATTAATACGTTTACCCTTTCGTAGTGGAGGAACTAACATACAAACTTGTAGCCATACTATAACATCCAAACAACATACTAACATTCGAAATACGTTCCAAACATACTAATAACATCCTAATGTTCCTTACATACGCAACAACAAAATGACAACGACAATGCATAGCATAGACACAATAGTCTTAAAGAGCCGCAAGGATTGTTGAATGTGTATGACATTATCCCGCAATTGCATGACAATGTCGTTTGTGGATGACGCATAGTCCATGCTCTCTTGCCTTCGTTCTGCGCACCAACCAATCTAACTGACATAGGGCTGATGAGTGCAAATGATGAAACTTTAGTCAATGGGTTTTTAATGTTCATGCAGTTATGACCGGTAATGAATTGGGCATTCACCACAGGGCGAGGACATGCAAAGTAGGGACGTCCTGGATTTTTGGTGGATCTTGAAATCTTAACAATACAGGGGCCATGTCCACAGGCACACTGTCATGACCCAAACCCGGCCCTATGGGTTTAGCACCGTAACCGGCCAGTAATCCGAGATTATCGAAGGCCTGCTTTACAGTAACACAGTAAAACAGAGTACAGGGCCTGGCGGAAGCCAATACAGTAATAAAACAATGTCCAATGAGTTGTGACAGTCTGTATGCCAAAAGATTTTTCATACATATTTACAGAACAGTACATATACATACATGTCATTCAGTGAAATAGGGACTTAATCCCCAATCAACAGTACGGTAGACATTCAGTCTATACAATCCATTCGGTTATTACAAAACAGTACGACAGTGCAAAAAAAAGGGGAATACTAAAACACCCCTAAGCCTTAGCATGATAGGCTCGGAACCTCGCAGTGAGGCACGTTGGTTGGCTTGACAAAACTGGAGTTTACTCCGACGCTTCTAGCTTTGATCCGGTGCCTATACACCTACATATATATATGAGCAGTGAGCTAAAGCCCAGTGAATAACATAATGCGTAAAGGAGTTAAGAATGAATGTCCTTACAGTAATGAAAACAATTCATTGATTCAGTATATCTGTCATTCAGTGATATGTGGTACATCCATTAGCATAGCAGTACAGTAAACGGTAGGTCTTAAAAGACCGAGCAACAATTGATGGCCATCAATCAGTAAACAGTAGTGGTTCCAACATGGGAACCGAGTCGATTAGACAAATCCACCCGTTCATAGACCGTCGGTGGGGCCATCCGTTCACAGACCGTCGATGGCAGAGATTTCTCAAACAGTAGCAGTAACAGTAGACAATAGTTGCTAAGGATGCCACAGTACAGTTCAGAATATAGGACATACATTCGTACAGTCAGCAATATCAATTCAGTAAACATTTCAGTTCAGTATTTCAGAAGATAATCATTTGAACATATCTTTACACAATTGTTACTCACAGAGATTGGGCTACAGTAGGCTAGAGCGCGGTTCCTCGGAATGCCAACCCTATACAGTTAACAGATTAAACACACTCTAAGTTTCACAGTTGGGAAGATAAACATCAGCTCCCTATAATGCCTCGGTGTGTTTTACATCTATATCCTCATTAAGATGTCTAAAACTAGGCCTAGGAATGCCTAGGATGGAATGAGGATGCAAAGATGTATTCAGAAAACATTTGCAGAATTTTCAGTGGAACAGAGTCCCGCTCGAGCGCAGGTTTCCCCGCTCGAGCGGACAAGTAGACAAAGGTACCCGCTCGAGCGCCGATTTCCCCGCTCGAGCGTGTCACTCAACACTCCGCTCGAGCGTACAGTTCTCCGCTCGAGCAGACTGATGAACAGTGCAAAGTACTGGATGCTCGATTTCTCCGCTCGAGCGCTACTTCTTCCGCTCGAGCGGACTGAAAAACAATTCAAAGTACTGGGAGCTTGATTTCCCCGCTCGAGCGGCACTTCCCCCGCTCGAGCGGACAACCAAAATCTGGAAATTCCAAATTTGTGTTCCAAGTTCAAAACTCAAATTTGATGCTCCCAATTCGATCCTCTTGGGCCCATTTTCTGGAAAACTCTTTTAAACACAAAGAATAACATGTTTCAAAACTCAATTTAAGAAATCAAGCCCAAGGGTGTTTCAATTAAACCCATTTTCAAATCCAATTCTCATGAACAATGTTCAAACATGACATGCATGCACTTTAAACAATTTTAAGCCTCAATGCTAGCTCAAATGAGCTCAATTCTTTGAAAACAAGATGACAACATGGTCCTAAGCATTAACATGGACATGCATGCAAAAAAAAAAATCCATGAAGAACAACCTCCAAACTCGACAATATGCACATGCATGCACCCATTAATCTCTAATTCAACATTATTGAACCAAAACAAGGCTCAAATCACTAGAGGCTCAAGAACCAAGCATGAACAAGCTCAAATACATGAATGAAAGGTTGAATTCTCTTACCTAGGTCTTGAATGTAAGATGAACAAGCTCAACTATGCAATGTATACTTCAAGTCTTCCAATTACAAGCCAATCTTCAAGTTTGAACTCAATTCTCTCTTAGTTCTCACTCTCTCTATTTGGTCGGCTGTAGGCAACATAAATGGCTAAGCAAATGTATATTAAGTTGCAAGACCAAGTCCCTCTATGATGGCATAGTGGCCCACTAACAATGGCAAAGGTGTAATTAAGTCAACTCTTGTAATTGGTTCATTTTAATCTAATTTAATCATACCAAATCACATTTCAGATAATTACACCATAAAATTACATAAATTATGATGATCCTAAAACATCAATCAGTTTACGGTTCGGCCGCCGATAAGGCCTTCAATTAGTAGTTTAAACATAAAACATGAACAGATAAATATTCAATCAAACAGATAGAATATGCAACACAATAGATAAACTCAATCAATCAGTTTCAATTTTCAGTCAATCAGTTCAGTGATCCAGTCAGTTCAATTACCAGTCATAATCATTCTCAGTTTAGCAGTACTCGGTAATTAATCGGTAAGCAGTATGAGGGTTGTTACAGTCTCCCCTCCTTAAAAAGAGTTTAGTCCTCTAAACTCGAGTTACCTTCATTCTGGAAGAAAACAGGGTTCAGTGGAAACAATTCAGGATATCTCTTAGCCATGTCATCTTCCCTTTCCCAAGTGGCATACACACCACCATGGTTCTGCCAGTCAACTTTCACTAGCGGGATCTCCTTGTTTCTCAGTTTCTTGATCCGTCTATTTACAATCTTTATGGGCCTCTCCTCGTAAGTGTAGTCATCACTCAACACTATCCGAGTAGGCTCAATTACATAGAAAGGATCCCGGAGATAGTCTCTCAACATCGAAATGTGGAAGACGTTATGCATATGCTCCATTTCAGGAGGGAGCGCAACTTGATACGCCACCGGATTGATTTTCTCAATAATCTCATACGGTCCGACGTATCTGGGCGCTAACTTGCCTTTGACTCCAAAACGAGTCTGGCCCTTCATTGGTGTCACTTTCACAAACACGTGATCACCCACTTCATACTCTCGGTCTCGTCTTCTAACATCTGCATAACTTTTCTGTCTACTCTGTGCAGTTTTCAGCCTCTGTTGTATCAGTTTCACTTTCTCAGTCGTTTCATAAACAATCTCGGGCCCGAGCAAAGGCCCATCTCCAACTTCTGCCCAGCAAATCGGAGATCTACATTTTCTGCCATACAATGCCTCGAAAGGCGCCATACCAATACTCGAATGATAACTGTTGTTGTAGGCGAACTCAGCCAATGGCAAATGACTTTCCCAATTTCCCTAAAAATCAAGGACACACATTCTCAATAAATCCTCCAGAGTTTGGATGGTCCTCTCTGACTGGCCATCTGTCTGAGGATGATAGGCACTACTTAGTCTCAGTTCAGTCCCCAATGCAGTCTGTAGGCTTTGCCAAAACCTCGATGTAAACTTCGAATCCCTGTCAGAAACAATGGATACAGGCACTCCATGCAGTCTAACAATTTCATCAATATAAATTACAGCCAACTTGTTGGCATTATAAATTGTCTTGACAGGTAAGAAGTGAGCAGATTTGGTCAGTCTATCAACAATAACCCAAATTGAATCCATACCTTTTCTGGAGCGAGGCAATCCAACGATAAAATCCATCGTGATATGCTCCCATTTCCACTCCGGTATGGGTAGGGGTTGCAGTAAGCCTGCGGGTCGCTGATGTTCCGTTTTGACTTGTTGGTAATGAAGACATTTTGATGCAAAGTCGGCAATTTCCTTCTTCATCCCCGGCCACCAAAAGTTCAATTTCAAGTCTTGATACATTTTCGTATTCCCTGGGTGGATAGAAAATTTTGAGTTGTGGCCCTCTTGAAGAACTCTTCTTTTCAGTTCAGTGTCATTTGGTACACACAGTCTTCCTTGGAATTTCAGTACATCATTTTCAAATCTGAAGCTCGGTCTCGGTTTAGATTCTCTTTCTTCGATGATCTTCCTCAAGAAGTCATCCTGTTGCTGCTTCTCTTTAATCTCTTCAATCAAAGCTGGTTGAGCAGAAATAGCAGCTAAGGTTCCACCTTGCTCTCGCAAAACAATTTCGATTTCAGATTTTTCAAGGTCACAAAGCAACTCTCTCTGCCCGGTGAGCAAACAACCTAAGTTCCCAATCGATTTCCGACTCAATGCATCGGCAACGGTGTTGGCTTTTCCCGGATGATACAGAATCTGTAGGTCATAGTCTTTAATCAGCTCTAGCCATCTCCGCTGTCTCATGTTCAATTCTTTCTGGGTGAAGAAATACTTCAAACTCTTGTGGTCGGTATATACTTCACATGTTGCCCCATACAGGTAGTAACGCCAGATTTTCAGTGCGAAAACTACTGCAGCAAGTTCCAGGTCATGGATTGGGTAGTTCTTTTCATGCGATCTCAGTTGTCGGGAAGCATAGGCAATTACTCTCCCATTCTGCATTAAAACACATCCCAAACCCTTATGAGAAGCATCACTAAATACAGTATAACCATCTGTACCTGAAGGTAAAGTAAGGACAGGTGCAGTCACCAATCGGGTTTTCAACTCTTGGAACGCTGATTCCCTTTGGTCAGTCCAGTCAAATGATATCCCCTTCTGAGTCAGTTGAGTCAATGGCAAAGCAATTTTGGAGAAATCTTTGACGAATCTTCTGTAATACCCAGCCAATCCCAAAAAGTTTCGGACTTCTGTCACATTTGTCGGTCTAGGCCAGTTTACTACAGCTTCAATTTTCTGCGGATCAACAGAGATTCCATCTTTGCTAATAACATGCCCCAAAAACATAACATGGTCAAGCCAAAATTCACATTTAGACAGTTTAGCATACAGTTTCTGTTCTCTTAGGATCTGTAGGGCAAGTCTCAGGTGATGTTCATGCTCTTCTCTAGTCTTAGAATAAATCAGGATGTCATCAATGAATACAACAATAAAGTCATCAAGGTACGGTTTAAAGATTCTGTTCATGAGGTCCATAAATGCTGCTGGTGCATTGGTAACTCCAAAAGGCATAACTAAAAATTCGTAATGTCCATACCTTGTTCTAAAAGCAGTTTTATCAATGTCTTCTGGTTTAACTTTCAATTGATGGTACCCGGATCTGAGGTCGATCTTTGAAAATACCTGAGCTCCCTGTAACTGATCAAACAGGTCATCAATACGCGGTAATGGGTATTTATTCTTTACAGTTACCTTATTCAGTTCGCGGTAATCAATGCACAGTCTCAATGAGCCATCTTTCTTCTTTACAAACAAAACCGGTGCACCCCACGGTGAGGTACTAGGTCTGATGAACTTTTTGTCTAACAGTTCTTGCAGTTGCACTTTCAGTTCTTTCAGTTCAGTTGGGGCCATTCGGTAAGGAGCTTTAGATATCGGTTGTGTTCCCGGGATTACATCAACGGTGAATTCAATCTCCCTGTCAATCAAATCCCCTGGCAGATCATCTGGAAATACATCTGGGAATTCTCTGACTATAGGAATACGGTTCACGTCAGTTTTAACATTATCATCAGTAGATATAGTCAGTACAGAACACAGATATCCTTTACACCCTTTTTTAATCAATTTAACAGCTTTCACAGAAGAAATCAAATACGGAGGAGGCACTACTCCACTCCCATTAAACACAAATTCGGGCAAACCCGGTAGACGGAAAACTATTTGTTTCGTTACACAGTCAATGGTGGCATAATATTTCGTTAACCAGTCCATCCCCAATATAACATCAAAATGGTCTATGTTCAATGACAGTAAATCGATAAACAGATGCATATCCCCGACAATAATTTCACAAGCAGGATACCTATATGCACATGTCATGGATCCCCCAACAGGTGATGATACAGCTAACAGATAGTTCATGGGTTCTAAGGGTCTATTCAATTTCCGTGAAAAGCATGCGACACATAAGAATGTGTAGACCCCGAATCAATCAGTACATATGCATTTTGAGCACAGATAGAGAGGATACCTGACACAACGGTCTCAGTATTTTGCACGTCTCCCGGTACTAGGGCAAACACTCGGCCCTGCCTCATAGGCTCTTTCCCGGTAGCTTTGGGGTTAGGCTTTGGTGCAACTGTTGATGCTGCTGCACTCAGTGTAGCTTTACTACTAGCTTGTGGAGTAGAGGGACAGTCTTTAACCATGTGGCCTATTTTGCCACACCTGACAAACTCCCTTGTGGTTTCTACCATATTCGGAACAGGGCGGAAAGGGACGGTTTCCTTGACTAGAAGTAGTCGTTGACCCTGTGTTTTGCTTTTTGTTCGATTGATTATGCTTGCCTTTCTTGAATTTGAAATTCTGTCTTTTCCCACGCCATTCAGACGCTGATGTTTCAGATTGTTTCACAGCTTCGATGTTCGACTCAGCCATCAATGCCCGGTCGAGAACACCTACATAGGTCGGGAGTTTCAGAACATTAATTCTGTCCAGTATTGCAACATTCAGGCCGCCCTCAAATTTTCTGGCCTTCTTATAGTCGGTGTCCACCATATGCGGTGCATATCTAGCTAGCTCGGTGAACTTTGTCTCATATTCTGCAACAGACATTGTGCCCTGTTTCAGTTGTTCAAATTCTGTCACTTTCCTGTCCCTGACACACTGGGGAAAATACTTCTCAAAGAAGGACTCCTTAAACTGAGCCCAAGTTACTACAGTGTTGGTGTCACGGATCAGCATCCACCACCTTCTGGCCTCTTCTTGCAAGGTGAAGGTAGCTAACAGTACTTTATGTGCCTCGGAGCACGGAAACACTTCAAACAGCTTTTCAGTTTCAAGTACCCAAGCTTCAGCTTTCAACGGTTCAAGGCCTCCCTGAAAGGATGGCGGTTTCATTTTGCTGAACTTCTGGGTAAGAGCAATTATGTCCCCATCATTTACATTCACATTCGGTTCCGGCTGTACCGGAGGAGGGGGTGGGGGCTGTTGATTCTGTTGTTGGTCAAGTCTGGCAGTGATTAGTTCCATCATCCTTTCCATTCTGGCCATTCTAGCCTCAGTGGGTGAGGATTCAGTTTCATTTGCAGTGCTTGCATTATCCATTATTCTATAAACAGTTATAATAGTTTCAATCATAAGCAGTTACATACTGAAACAGTTTATCACATAAGCAGTCATGTGTTTAAACAGGTTAACACATTAAAACATAATCAGTCATGTCATAACCACACGCTTTTCATGCTCATGAATGCCCTAATCACTTTTCTAGGACACCCTATAGCTCATTTGGACACGTGTGTGCGGTATAACTCGTGGTTAAGTATCGCTCTGATACCACTTTGTCATGACCCAAACCCGGCCCTATGGGTTTAGCACCGTAACCGGCCAGTAATCCGAGATTACCGAAGGCCTGCTTAACAGTAACACAGTAAAACAGAGTACAGGGCCTGGCGGAAGCCAATACAGTAATAAAACAATGTCCAATGAGCTGTGACAGTCTGTATGCCAAAAGATTTTTCATACATATTTACAGAACAGTACATATACATACATGTCATTCAGTGAAACAGGGACTTAATCCCCAATCAACAGTACGGTAGACATTCAGTCTATACAATCCATTCGGTTATTACAAAACAGTACGACAGTGCAAAAAAAAGGGGAATACTAAAACACCCCTAAGCCTTAGCATGATAGGCTCGGAACCTCGCAGTGAGGCACGTTGGTTGGCTTGACAAAACTGGAGTTTACTCCGACGCTTCTAGCTTTGATCCGGTGCCTGTACACCTACATATATATATGAGCAGTGAGCTAAAGCCCAGTGAATAACATAATGCGTAAAGCAGTTAAGAATGAATGTCCTTACAGTAATGAAAACAATTCATTGATTCAGTATATCTGTCATTCAGTGATATGTGGTACATCCATTAGCATAGCAGTACAGTAAACAGTAGGTCTTAAAAGACCGAGCAACAATTGATGGCCATCAATCAGTAAACAGTAGTGGTTCCAACATGGGAACCGAGTCGATTAGACAAATCCACCCGTTCATAGACCGTCGGTGGGGCCATCCGTTCACAGACCGTCGATGGCAGAGATTTCTCAAACAGTAGCAGTAACAGTAGACAATAGTTGCTAAGGATGCCACAGTACAGTTCAGAATATAGGACATACATTCGTACAGTCAGCAATATCAATTCAGTAAACAGTTCAGTTCAGTATTTCAGAAGATAATCATTTGAACATATCTTTACACAATTGTTACTCACAGAGATTGGGCTACAGTAGGCTAGAGCGCGGTTCCTCGGAATGCCAACCCTATACAGTTAACAGATTAAACACACTCTAAGTTTCACAGTTGGGAAAATAAACATTAGCTCCCTATAATGCCTCGGTGTGTTTTACATCTATATCCTCATTAAGATGTCTAAAACTAGGCTTAGGAATGCCTAGGATGGAATGAGGATGCAAAGATGTATTCAGAAAACATTTGCAGAATTTTCAGTGGAACAGAGTCCCGCTCGAGCGCAGGTTTCCCCGCTCGAGCGGACAAGTAGACAAAGGTACCCGCTCGAGCGCCGATTTCCCCGCTCGAGCGTATCACTCAACACTTCGCTCGAGCGTACAGTTCTCCGCTCGAGCGGACTGATGAACAGTGCAAAGTACTGGATGCTCGATTTCTCCGCTCGAGCGCTACATCTTCCGCTCGAGCGGACTGAAAAACAATTCAAAGTACTAGGAGCTTGATTTCCCCGCTCGAGCGGCACTTCCCCCGCTCGAGCGGACAACCAAAATCTGGAAATTCCAAATTTGTGTTCCAAGTTCAAAACTCAAATTTGATGCTCCCAATTCGATCCTCTTGGGCCCATTTTCTGGAAAACTCTTTTAAACACAAAGAATAACATGTTTCAAAACTCAATTTAAGAAATCAAGCCCAAGGGTGTTTCAATTAAACCCATTTTCAAATCCAATTCTCATGAACAATGTTCAAACATGACATGCATGCACTTTAAACAATTTTAAGCCTCAATGCTAGCTCAAATGAGCTCAATTCTTTGAAAACAAGATGACAACATGGTCCTAAGCATTAACATGGACATGCATGCAAAAAAAAAATCCATGAAGAACAACCTCCAAACTCGACAATATGCACATGCATGCACCCATTAATCTCTAATTCAACATTATTGAACCAAAACAAGGCTCATATCACTAGAGGCTCAAGAACCAAGCATGAACAAGCTCAAATACATGAATGAAAGGTTGAATTCTCTTACCTAGGTCTTGAATGTAAGATGAACAAGCTCAACTATGCAATCTATACTTCAAGTCTTCCAATTACAAGCCAATCTTCAAGTTTGAACTCAATTCTCTCTTAGTTCTCACTCTCTCTATTTGGTCGGCTGTAGGCAACATAAATGGCTGAGCAAATGTATATTAAGTTGCAAGACCAAGTCCCTCTATGATGGCATAGTGGCCCACTAACAATGGCAAAGGTGTAATTAAGTCAACTCTTGTAATTGGTTCATTTTAATCTAATTTAATCATACCAAATCACATTTCAGATAATTACACCATAAAATTACATAAATTATGATGATCCTAAAACATCAATCAGTTTACGGTTCGGCCGCCGATAAGGCCTTCAATTAGCAGTTTAAACATAAAACATGAACAGATAAATATTCAATCAAACAGATAGAATATGCAACACAATAGATAAACTCAATCAATCAGTTTCAATTTTCAGTCAGTCAGTTCAGTGATCCAGTCAGTTCAATTACCAGTCATAATCATTCTCAGTTTAGCAGTACTCGGTAATTAATCGGTAAGCAGTATGAGGGTTGTTACACACACATTCGACGTAGCCATGTACTGGAAGTTGCACTAGAGGTAAACGAAGCCATGCTATGTTTGACAAAAATTCAAAAGTAACAATGAATCATAGGAGTAATTAGTTTATGATATCCATATTTGAGGTTAAACATGAACTGAATACGCTAATGCACAAATGTCATATGGGTTGGCTATACGAACAAAGTATTTTGTTCATTTTATATTAAAGAAAAGCAGCCTGGCAATTACTCTTTCATTGTGAACGTGTTGTTAAAATGAAAATTTTAAACTAAACTTATGACAAATCTCGTCATTACATATATAAACTGGATAGTTTCCTTCCTTTCATTCTCAACTTCAATTAAAATTATGACAAATCTCACGGCGTACCACAGTTTTTTCACATTTGTGATAAATATGTCAATGAAAACAGAAATCAATTACTTTTTGGCATATGCACTATCATGGTCCAATTGCAGGTTTACATTCATGAACACAAAAAGCAGATATATGAATAACCACGAAAAAAGTGAAGTTGAGTAACCACAAAAACAAATCAAGTTAACAGTTTATAATAACAGTGTTTGAAGAAGTGAAGTTGAATAACCACAACCCAAAAATTTGAGATATATGAATGAAGACAGATATGAGGACAGTTTTTTGGAAGAGACATGGAGACATTCTTAGATTTATGAATACAACAGCAGAGGGTTTTATTCAGATTTCAGAATATTAGCAATATATACATTTACATTTCTTTCTTTATTCAGCATTCAAGTTACCAATGTCACAAAACTGAATTTCTGTAACAGAATCAGATTTGATTCACAGATTTCATTCAGATTTCAGATTTCATTCATAGACTCAGATTTCATTCAGCATTGACAAATCAATAGGTATTTCACATTTTCATTCAGCATTGTCATTTTTTCTTTTTTAATGACAATGATAAGAAATCAAGTTACCAATGTTACAAAAATCAATTTTGTAACAGACTCCGATTTCATTCACAGATTTAATTTTGGTTTCAGATTTCAGATTTCATTCACAGAATTAGATTTCATTCAGTATTGACAAATCGATTTGAACTTCTGATATGAAATTTTTCTTTTTTAATGAGAATTATAAGAAATCAAGTTACCAGTGTTTAAGAGAATGAGAATTATAAGAAATCAATTTGAACTTCTGATATGAAATTTTTCACAGAATCAGATTTCATTCATAGATTTACACAACTATCCATTTGTTTACCAGACATGGAGACATTATTTTTTTTATGAAGAGAACACTGGTTCTGTTGTTTATAGAAATACATGGAGACATTTGTTTGTAAATTCAGAATGTTTCACATGGAGCCATTCGCAGAGTTATGAACTCAGAAAGTTAGATTTCAGAGTTAAGCAAAAAAATTGATTAAAATTTCAGAATTGAGGGGGAAAAAATGAGAAAACATCACAAATGCAGATTTCATATTTGAGAAAAATATATAATTTCAGCATTCAGATGTCAGGTTAGGCACAACAGTGAGATTTAAGAAGACAATAATTTTGATTTCAGATTTTAGAACAAATCAGGATATAGAAATTCCAGATGTCACAAAAAATTAGCAGAAAAAAAACCTTCATATCAGAATTCCAGAGAAATCATATTTCGTAGATTCAGACATCGTAATGTGAAGAACACCTCAAATAATCGTTAAGAAAAATGTGTTTTCCACCACTAATCTGCCGTGACGACCAGTTTCCATGACAGATTCAAAATCGGAGTGAGGTTTTGCAATGAGTGCCACAGATATTGTGACAACCCTTACCACTGTTTACTGGTAATACCACTGATTACTGCTAAACTGTGACTGAACATGATTAAGTAATTGATTTGACTGACATTCTAAACTGATTGATTGAGTGTATTAGTTTAAATGCATTTCTATCTGTTTGACCGTTAATTGATCTGTTCATGTTTCAAGTTTGAACTGTAAATTGGAGGTCTTATCGGCGGCCGAATCTGAAATTGATTAGTGCTTCATGTTGATTAGAATTTATGTGATTTTATGGTTTGTTTAATTGAAATTTGATTTGGTATGATTAAATTGGATTAAATAATGTTGAATTACATTAGTTGCATTAATTACCAAAATGCTATCTAGTGGGCCACTTTTAGTAACACCTTGAGGCTTGAATCACACTTGACCACACAACATTTCTTCAGCCCTTTTCTTGAGCCAAAACCGACTAGAGAGAGAGAGAGTTAGGAGAAAGATTGATTTCAACAAATTTAGCTTGGAGACTTGAAGAATTGTACAAGAATTGCATAATTGAGCTTTCATTCTTGAAATTGAGGACCTAAGGTAGGAAAATCATCTTCTTGAACTTGTATTCAAGTTGTATCTTGCATGTTTCATGGAAGTTTGGTGATTAGAGTCAAGAATTGGTCTAAATGTTGAATTGAAGCTTAAATCATGCATGCATGTACATGTTCTAGCATTTTGAGGTTGTTTTCATGAAATTTGCTACATGCATGTTCATATTTTGATTATAGTTCATGAATTCATCATGTTTATGGAAGGATTGAGTTATTTGGCCATGTATTTGAAGCTTTGATTTCAATTGAATTCATGCATGTTGCATGTACCTCATGTTCTTGAAGTTTTGTTTGGAAATAGGTTCAATTGAACTACCTTTGGGCTTTGATTTTGCAAATTGATCTTTGAAACATGTCATATTATGAGTTTTAAAGTGTTTTCCAGAAAATTAGCCCAAAAGGATCGAATTTGATGCTTTAAAAGTTGAATTTGAGCTTGGAAGTTCAATCTGGAAATTTCAGATTTTGGACCCACGCTCGAGCGTACACTCTGAATACATGCAGTTCGCTCGAGCGGGGAAAGTAACGCTCGAGCGTGAAATGCGTGTATTCAGTACTTTGCATGTGTTTATAGTCCGCTCGAGCGAGGAAATGCACGCTCGAGCGAGGACTTGTGTCTTACGCTCGAGCGGGGGTCGAGCGCCCGTCGAGCGTGAATTTCTTGCATCCAGTACTTTTGCAGTCTGCTCGAGCGAGGAAAGTCACGCTCGAGCGTAGCTCTTTTGTCTGCATGTCTGCTCGAGCGGAGAAAGCCACGCTCGAGCGGGACCCCTGTTTCAGCAAAAGTTTGAAAAGTGTTTTAAAGTGTATCTTTGCATCCTCATTCCATCCTAGGCATTCCTAGGCCTAGTTTAAGGCATCTTAATGAGGATAATGCTATAGAACCACACCGAGTCAGATAGGGGCTAATTTATTGTTTCCCAAACGTGCAACTTAGTGTGTGTTCATCCTGTAACTGTGTAGGGTTGGCATCCGAAGAAGCTCACTAGCCTATCTGTAGCCCAGAACTCTGTGAGTAACATTGTTGTAAAGATATATTCAATCATGAATATTTTCTGAATGATCAACTGTACTGCTTTCTGAAATGATGTTTCTTATTGAATGAATGTTTGTCCTATTTGCGAACTGTATTCGTGGCATCCATAACAATTTACTGTTACTATACTTTACTGTTACTGTCATAGAGATCTCTGTCGGTCCCCATGTTGGGACCACTACTGTTTACTGATATGATGGCCATCAACTGACTGTTCGGTCTATTGAGACCTACTGTGCTGTTTTGCCATGGGATGCACCACATATGACTGCTATGACTGAATGACTGATATACTGTTATAACTGACTGTTTTAAATACTGAAAGGACATTCATTCTTAACCTCTTTACGCATATGTTATTCACTGGGCTTTAGCTCACTGTTTATATATATATATATGTAGGTGTCCAGGCACCGGATCGGAGCTAGGAGCGTCGGGTTAGCTCTTGTTTTGTCAAGCCAACCATTGTGCCTCACTGCGAGGTTCCGAGTGCTGCCAAGCCAAGGCTGCTTTGGGGTGTTTTAGATCCCCCCTTTCTGTTTCTGTCTTGTATATACTGTATAGACTTGTACTGTACTGTTATGGTAGGGATTTAGTCCCTAACCTGAATGCTTGTATATGTATGTACATACTGCTTTTGTTCCGAATGTGAATATGTTCTTTTTTTGTATACAGACTGTCACAGCTCATTGGACATCTTTTATTACTGTTTTGACTTCCGCCAGCCCCTGTACTCTGTATTACTGTTATTACTGTTAAGCAGGCCTTCGGTAATCACGGATTACTGGCCAGTTACGGTGTTAAACCCATAAGGGCGGGTTTGGGTCGTGACAGATATAATGGTGGCTTTCTCATTGTGCAAACCAAAATGAAAAAAATGTAACCCAAATAAGTGGAGGAAATTTTTTGAAGCAGCAACAACAATGGGTTCCAAAAATCAACCGAGCAGATCGGGTTGAAGGATAGGCTATTACGCAAACAAACCCAAAAAAAAAAAAAGAAAAAAAAAAGAGGAGAAAGCAACCATTACCTTCAAATTCCAGATCTTTGAGAGACTAAGTTGCAGGGTCGCCACCGATATAAACTCCGGTGGCGCACCAATGTCAGAAGTATCGCTATTCTTCTTTCCCGAGCAGTGCCGTTTTGATCGCCTCGTTCGCTTCAGCTCTAAAGTGGATGACCTAACTGGTGCAAATGTGTGGGATGGAGGGTGTGATGGTGTGAACACAGTGCCAAGGGTAATTTGGTACTTTCACCCCGCCTTGTATGTAAGTTACGCCCCTGAACTCGTTTTTGTCGATTTGTGGCTAATTTAGCCTATTTTGGACTGTAGTGGCTAAATTAGCCCAAAACTTTCTTGCCAAACGGCACCTTAATCTTATTGGGCTAAAATACTTATTTTTTCTTTTTGTAACTAAAATAATTTCAAATTCAACCCAATCTAACTTCCCAAATAGAGGCTAAATAAAAGAGATAATTAGAGAGATTAAAAAATAATGTGATAATAATTGGATGTGTTTTTCTTGATTGGCCCACTGCTGAAAATAATATTTTCAAGAGATTTTTTACCCATCCTCCAATATTAAATAATAAGTGTTTGACAAATAAAAAATTATTAATAATGATAGTTAAAAGTCTGTATCAATTGTTCAATAGTTAAAAGTTTGTATCAATTGTGTAGTATAACTTTTCAAAAAATGATAGTTAAAAGTTTGTAACTTTTGAACAATTGATACAAATTAGCCACAAACTTTTTTAAAACGGTGGGAACAATAACCTTTGACAAAGGTCTCTTTTTGCAAAGATGGTTAAAAGTCAAAAGTTAATTTTTAATTTATTTTGAATCACATAATTTTTTTATTTTTTTATATATTTTTTTAAAAAATAAAAAATCAACTAAAAATATCAATTTTTAATCAACTTTTTAAAATAATTTAAAATTGTAAAAAGTAAAGTCACGTGCTTTTAATTAAGATGTAGACCGTACGTGGTTTGGTTTTAGGGCACTGTTATGGTATGCAACTTACGCCTTACACTTATGCCTTTCTGTGTTCAGTCCTGCTTTTTGTTTTCACCTTCCACTTACACTTTTTGTGTAAGTGACACATGGTGTGCAACCTTAAGGGTTGCACACTTAAGAAAAGTCTTTGGTTTTATCGTAAATCAAATAATTCAAATAATTTAAAATTGTAGAAAGTAACGTCACGTGCATTTAATTGTGATGTAAACGTGCACTGATGTAGAACGTGCGTGCTTTGGTTTTATCGTAAGTCTCTTTACGCCGTACTCAAATAATTCAAAATTGTAGAAAGTAACATCGCGTGCATTTAATTAAAGATGTAGAACGTACGTGGTTTGGTTTTATATTGTTTGGATTAAGGGCGGTTGTTGTGCCTTCAATACAGTGATTGTTATGTTTTAATTTGAAGTGTATTATGAATTTATTTTTATGATTTGAATTATTTTATAAGATTTGTTGAGTATTTTGTGTTTATTAAAAATTATATTAATTGAATATAAATAATTATATGATCGATAATTAAAAAATAAACAATAAAATTTTCTTTTAAGAAAGACATAAATAATATATAATTGATCATATAATTATTAATATTCGATTAGTATAATTTTTGATAGGCACTAAACACTCAACAAATCTTACGAAATAACGATTTAGATTATAAAAATAAATCCATAATATATCTCAAATTGAGGCACAGCAGCCGTGCTAAAGCCTTAATCTTTATCCGTAAGTCTGTTTATGCCGTACATTACGCCTTCTGAGACGCATCCCTATATAGTCAAAAATGCTAGTTTTTGGCAAGTAAAAAAAGTACGGCAAAAAAGTTAATTTTTTTTTTTTTATCAAAGTCACTATTTAAAAAATTAGTTTTTTTTTTTTTTTTAGAAAAGTCAAAAGTCAACTTTTTATCAATTTTTTAAAATACAAGAAATTTTTCATGAATAATTCGCTCTTTTTTTTTTAATGGATAATTTTGTTTATGGAAGGAGTCAATTAAGGGGTTGTTTGGAAAGTATTAAATTAATATAATTTTTAAATTTTTACGAACAAATATAAAATATAAGTTGAGTTTGAATTGATGCATTAAAGAGGTGATATGACTTAAATAATATAATAAGGTAATGTGCTAAAATAACACGTGCTATTTTAACACATATCAAATATCTACTAAACATATTTGTCCAAAGTTTGCCAACCAGCATATGGATTTTTTCAGAATTTTATGAAATTACACTAATATTTCTATTTTAGATATATTGACCTATTTTGATAATTGAATTAAAAGTCAAAGAATTAATTTTTTGATTTTTTTTTTGGTCACATTACCTTTTTATTTGTGTATACGTTTTAAAAAAAAAGGATAAATTATAAATACATTCTTGAGATTTGATTAAAATATTAATCACCCTTTGTGATTCTGAAAATTATATTCCATCTCCTGAGGTTTCTAATTTCATAACAAATAACCCATTTTATTAATAAATTATTAAGTCAATTAACAGTTTTTAATGATGTTAAAAATATATTTCAATTAATAATTTAGGTAATTTTATTATTGTATAGGAGAACAATTATAAATTTCATTTATTTAGTTAATTCTGCTAAATAAAAAATTTTAATAAGAGGGTTTTTGTAATTTTCTAAACTACAGAGGGTAATTTGTATTTTAAACAAACCTCAAGAGGTGTAATTGTAATTTACCTAAAAAAAAATTAAAAAATTAATTTTTAACTTAATTTCCAAAATAGGCCATTATTTAACTTAGAAAGGCTCTAAATGCATTTTAATCTTTTGATTAGGAATGACATGCATCCCACAAATTTGATTGGACTCTCTAATTTTCAAAAAAAAAAATATTCATACTATTGTACCCTTAAATAAAATTACCAAAAAGTTCAAAACCCTAAACTATTTCCGGCAGCTCTTTCACACTCCGATTAGCCTCTCTTTACTTCTAATAGTCATTCACCACGGCTCCCTCTACTCTAGCAAGCCGTTCACCATTGCCTTCTCTTCTTTTTTTTTTCTTCTTTTCCCCTCATTCACTCCTATCCATCGCCGCCACCTCTTCTTCCTTTTCTTCGCCTGAAAAACCCCAACCTAGTATCCTCTCTCCTCTCCCTTCTTCTTCTCTGCCTTGCTCTCTTACTCATCGCCACCGCTTTATTTTATTTTTCTTCTTTGCCTACATAATCCTAACCCTTCATTCTTTTCCACCACGAATCCATTTCCTGTCATGAAATCCCTTCCAACACCTCCGGAAACCTTTGATCTAGAGGTTTTGAAAGGAAGAGGAGAAGGATAAGAAGGAAAATAAAAAATAAAGAGAAAATGAGGAAGCGGTGGACAACATGGAAGGTGGGAGATGTTGGGAGGCAGTCGTGGCCATGGCCTGGCAGTAGAGGCCATAGCGGTGGCCCAACTGTAGAAATGCTGGAATAAGAGGGTTTGAGAGGTGAGGGAAGGATTGGAATTTTTGGGGGTGTTGAAACAAAAAATCCAAAAAATCCAAAATTTGAATTTAGAAATGGGGTGTTTGGAGTAATGGGGTCTCTAATGCTGTGTTTGGTTTGGGGATTTGGGGAGGGATTTGGAAAGGGAAAGGAAAAATGTGTGTGAAACTAGGTGAAATGTAAGTATATTTTATTCACATTTCACTTAACTTTTTCATTTCCCTTTCCAAATCCCTCCTCAAATTCCTTAGCCAAACACAGCGTAACCAAATTTAGGGGGTGCATTTAGAGCTACCCCTTTATTTTTTTAAAATATTATTTCATCCCTTAGATAACTAGTCAAAGTAATCGAAATCCTAACTACAACCAACTGCCTAGCTCCATCCAACCCCAAACCTCCGTCACTCTTTAACCCCTTTTGCCACACCTTACCCTTCTCTACCATCTGGCGCCACCCCTCATTCTTCTCTGTACTCCAGTGCCAGCCCAGTTTCCTAGCATCTTACTATCTTGTGTGCAATAATGGTATGGGATTGGTGTTTGGACTCTATGAGAAGGCCTCCCAATTAGAAAGTCAATCTTAAACACACAAAAGTCACAGATACAATCCTACTTATTCGTTATTTAGAACATTATAAAAAAATTAGGATAAATTATAAATATACCCCTTGAGATTTGCTTAAAATACAAATTGCGTCATGTGGTTTGGAAAATTATAAATATCTCCCTGTCAGAATTTTTTATTTAATAAAATTAATTGAAAAAGTGAAATTTCTAACTGTTTACCTATACAATAATAAAATTATCTGAATTATTAATTGGAATAAAATTTTAACACTATTAAATACCGTTAATTAACTTCATGATTTATTAATAAAAGGATCTATTTGTTATGAAATTAGAAACCTTAGGGGGCATAATGTCATTTCTAAAATCATAGGAAGTAATTTATAATTTAAGTAAATTTTAGGAGGTGTATTTGTAATTTATCCAAAAATTATACAGTTTCCCATAATTTTTTAAACCAAGTGGGCTTAACCAAACCATAGAGAATAGGCCCAATTTATCAACAAGAAGTGGCCCTTTTGTTGATACTGTGGGCCATAAAAAGAGTAAGGAACCTTTGTGTAATTCATTTCAACAGTCCTGGTAACCATCAGTAAGTACAAAAATCAAAAAAAGGTAAGGGGTCACTTGGCAAGTGGTAAATTAAAAAGTTAAAACAAAAATTTTACTCATATAAAAAAGTCAAAGATACATTTTCATTTATTCTATTTTTTTTATCCGTAAATAGTCAAAAGAATCTTTCCAAAATATATATATTATTTTCATCTCATATTTTAGCAAAAAAAATCACTAAAAAAGTTACTTCCCAAAATCAGAATTTAAGTTCAAATTTTGCCCAGAAAGTTGATGTATGGTTCATATTTAGTTATTAAATGGTGGGAACTACATAAAAAACAATAAATCACCAAAAAAGTTTAGGTGCATAGAAGATTTCAAATACAAAATGTACAAATGTGACACATATAATCGCAGTTAGAGATACAAATATATATATATATATTTTTATCTCATATCTATATATTATGTGTATAAAATTTCTATACATTATGTGTTTAAAATTTCTATGCACATAGCACAGTTGTAAATCACCACAATACCAACCAGTGTGTTTGGTTTGAGTTTTTTGAATTAAGTTTTTTGAAAATTGAGTTTTTTAGTTTTCGTGTTTTTTTGTTTTTAGTGAATATTTTTAAAATTTTAAACATTTTTTTTTACTTTTTTAGATGCACTTTACTTAGATGTATCTAAAAAGTAAAAAAATTGTGAAAAAATATTTTTAAAAAATTAATAAATACATAAAATGTACTGAATTCTCTTATTTTTTTTGTATTTTTGGTATTTAGTGAATTTTTAAAAGGTTTTTTTTCAATTTTTTTTACTTTTTAGATATATTTATGTTAGGTATGTCTAAAAATTAAAAAATTTGCTGAAAATATTAAAAAAATTCAGTAAAAACAAAAAAACACGAAAAATAAGAAAGTAGAATTTTCTGAAAAATGTTTTTGAAAAGTGATAACCAAGCATATTTTCTGAGTAAATTTCTAAGTAAAAATTGTGAGTGAGTAGAAATTACTTCACCAAAAAAAGCAAAGAGAACCCGTCCGGTTTGCTACCTTTTCCCTTAATTCTATTTTATTAAGCACACACACAACTACAAAAACTACACAAGAAGTTAATTTTGGAAACTTCATTTAGAGCCAAGTAGGATTATTATGTGTCAACAAGCATTCAAAATTACAAAACTAGTTGCTTTTAGTATATTTTAACACAAAACTTGTTTAATGGTTAAAACTTGAATTAATAAGGGCGAAATGAGGGCAATCATTGTGTAAAATGTGTGCATGTCAACGAGTCTTCAAAATTGCAACCCTAGCTACTCTTGTATAGTACAAAACTAGTTTAATAGTTAAAGTTTAGATCCCGGTTGAGAATTAATTATTTTAATTAAACTTTTAAATTTTTATGAAAAGATGTACATAAGATGCACATAAAGTATGAAGAGTGATGTGACAAAAATAACTTTTTTACTATAAATCCATGCTGCAAAACAAAACCTAATATTGATGTTGTGGGTTTGAATATGAGGACATTCACTATATATATAGATAGGATATTCCACGTATCTACCAAGGTATATTGTCCTTTAACACCTACAAACACATTAAGCCCCTGCATACTCTGAGTACTAAAAAATATGTTTAACTCCAATAATGAATTGCGGAGATTCAAACCAAAGCTTCGACAGGAAATCTATACTGACATGGATAGGCCTACAAAGGCTACAGCCCACAGTGAACAACCCCAAGCCCATCATTTGGAGCCCATTGCATAACCCGGTTGGTAAAGTCCAGGACAGCTGGAGGCCAACTGGGCGTGAAGGGCCAATGGCATTCGGACATATGGCAGGTGTAGGACAGGCCACATCAGCAGACAAAGATCTGCAAAGTTATTGCCACAACACATCACCATTAATGCAGCCCATCACAGCATTTATTTCGACAGCACCTCCCCATCGGAACAGCGCCCCCTTACCCTGAACAAGGTAAGCTACAGCACAAGCTTTCGGCAATGTGGGCATGTCAGAAGAGACAGTGAAATGATTACCAAAGGATATAAGCAAGCATCAAAGACGAGAAGAAGGTTAAGTTTCTATCTCTCTCTCTCTCTCTCTCTCTCTACATACTCTACTTCTTCTACTGATTTGCTCGTCGGAGGGTTCACTGGGGGACTACCCCGTTCCCCGTTGAACTTGTTTGCAGGTCACCCGGAGGGCTCGACCATTTGGACCTGAGCTCGAAGAACTTGGATCAGTCTGACCCATCCACGAGAACGAACTGTATTATCAGTTGGCGCCGTCTGTGGGAACTGCTTTTCTCCGTGCGCCAGTTGTGCTCATTATCGCCGGAGACCCTGTCCCAACAACCTTTTCCTCCTACCCATCAAAGTGTATGGTCACGACTAGATTCATGGCTTCTCACCATAATGCTACCGACTATCAGACCGACTCTCCCAATCCAAACAACCCACCTCAGTATTTCATCGAGCTTACCAACAGCATTAACCGTATGGCCGAGCAAAACCAGGCCCTAATAAATGCTTTACTCCAAAGAAACCTTCCCATGCCTCCACTACCACCTCCAAATATCCCATCCAGCCAAGAATGAGCCTCGAGCCATACTGTCTGTAGACACCCCATTTTTGACCGACCTTAAGACTCAGACGTCACCAGTTGAGCGCTCGGTGATGTTGCATATTGTGCTCGTTCAGAAGTCTCAGAGTCGCGGCCGTGAGCCCTGCCTCCGGACTTCCGAACCCTCTTCTGTATTTTGCCTCGGTTTGCGAACCAGACTCGGTTTTCTCTGTTTCTTTTCCTGAGGGGAAGGAGAGGTCCCGTAGACCATCTCTCAGTGGCCGTGGGCTACATTTCGTGGCCGTAGGCCATTTTGCCCATTTCGGAGCCCGGTTCCCGATTTTCGGAGCCGTCAGGCCGTGTGCCTCGGTTCGGGACCGCCTAACCATCTCTGACTGCTCCGGTTTTTGGCATGCATCTCATTTACTCCCTTGTGAGGGACACTGAGGCCTGAGAGACCCACTTCGTGGTCGAATGCCACTTTCGGTGCTTAACGGCCTATTTTCGGGACCCCGAACTGCGTGTTTTGGCCCCCGAGCATTCGTTTTGCATCGGTTTTCGTTCATTTTTGGCAGGTACCTCTGTTTTATCACCAGGAAGGTCACTGAAGGGTGGGAGGCCAGCAATTGTCTCAGCAACCAGTTATATTCCTCCGGCGCCCTCCGACGCCCGTTTTTCTCACTTCCGAGCCAATGTTGACCACCCTAGGGCCACTGTCTTCAACCCCAAACCACATATTTGTGTTGTGCACACATGGGAGGACCCTAATATCATATGGCCGGCCAGAAATTCAACTTGAATCTTTTGAACCCCTCCTAAAAGTGGCTTGTTCTCTCTCCTATTTTACAGTTTGCAGTTTTGAACCACAGGGTTGTGATGATGGGACATGGGAGGACACCAATATCTGGTGGCCAGCCAAAAAATCTTTTTGACCCTTTTGACCCTTGGCCGGCCGGCCATGGGGGGTGGCCGGCCGGCCACCTGCAACCAAGATAGTTGGCCGGCCATGATCTTTGCAGTGTGTGTATTACAGCTGTATAGCTTTTTCCCCCCAAAATATCTGTATCCGGGGGAAAACTTTTGGAGGAAAACTTGGAGCCATTTCCCTCCACTTTTTTCCCTCGTTTTCTCCCCTTCTCTTGTCCATAAAACCAGCCTCCCAGGTTTGGTTTTAGGGTTACAAAATTTCCCTAAGAGCCTTGCATACATCTCCCTCCATTTCTCTCTCATTTTCCTTCAAAAAATCACCAAATCCTCCCATTTTCTTCATCACCACCTAGCATCACCACCACCACTCCATTTCCAGCAATTTGGAGCTCTTCTCAGAGTCTAGGAGGCAGCTTTTCTCAAGCCAAAAGGTCATCAAGGGTTGGTCTACAAGAGTAAGTCCACTTCTCCCTCTTTTGAGCTCATTTTTGTACCTTTTCTTTGCCTCACTTGCTTGCTATTTTGGGCTCCAACCCTAACTGAAACTAAGCTTATTTTGAGCCATTATTTATGTTTGTTTAAGGGTTCAACACTGTTTGAGCCCCCCATTTGGTACTTGCTTCAATACCCTCTTGAATGCCATAATCTTGCATGATTTTTTTGGCCCATGTATAGTCTGTTTTGAGGCATGTCATAAACCGAAAATAGGCCTATTTTGAGCCCCTCTACAACATTGTAGAAGGGCTCAACACTGTTTTGGACCTCCATATATCACTTGTCATTGTACCCCTTTTAGGTCCCCTATTTTGCATGATTTATTAGGCTATTGTGTCTCTCTTTTTGGGCTTTGGTCCGAACTAAAAATGGCCCTAAAATGACCCCCTATTCATGTTTCATTAAGGGTCTAGGGATGTTTGAGACATTCTTGGTATACTTTGTGTTATAGCCCTCTTGTGGCCTTAATCTTGCATTGTATTTTGAGCATATTTGCATACTGATTTGGGCTTGATCATCTACTGTAAAATGCCATATTTTAGGACCCTCTTCAACATTGTTGAAGGTCCCTCACTTGTTTGAGACCCCCTTATATCAGTTATTTCTTTCCCCCTTCGTTGGCTCATTTCTTGCATGAATTGTTTGCCATACTTGTATCTGTTTTTGGGGCTTGTCATCTACTGAAAAACATCATATTTTTTGTCCCTCTTCAGTGTTGTAGAAGGGTCTTTTTCTGTTTGGGCTTTGCATCTACCACTTGCCTCATTGCCTCCCTTGCGGAGCCATTTTGCATGCTTATTTTGCCCTATTTGTACCCACTGTTTGGCCATGCTTTGAACTGTAAAAATGCTCATTTTGGGGCTGCCTTGCTTCTTATTTTTCATGTCATGTACCAATTATGCATGTATTGTGTAGCTATAGGCCATTTCGTGCACTTAATTTCGCATTTCGGGAGTGATTCCATGCATCGGGTGTCATTTCGCCTTGATTCGGGGCTATTTTGCACCTCATCTTGCTACTGATTTTTGCATGTTTGCATATCATATTCCATGTCTTTGCCATGACTCATTAGAGTGGCATTTCGGTGCCTGAGGGTCGGTCCTCGGTTTGCGTGCACGCGTGCACGCATTTCGAGGTGTCTCATTTTCATCTGATGGCCTCTTATGTGAGTGTGGATGAGGCTCTCTCATGTTGGTGTAAGCCCATATTGCATTGCGTATGCCATTTCATCCATAGCATTGTGTATGCTCGGTTGTGTATCACCTCGTGTAGCGTGTTTGCCATTTCATAACATTGTGTATGTTAGGATTGTATCTTAGTTGCATTTCACGCATATCATGCATATTGCATCGTGTTCGGGATAGGAGTTAGCCCAGGCACGGGAAACGAGGTACGTTTCGTACTCCGAGTAACGGAACGTGTCTCAATTCCCAAGTCACCGACACTCCAGATTATCTATGATGGAGTTAGGTTTTGTCGTAGTGTTCATATGCATTCATTCTATATTGAGTTGTGCAATTTGACTCCTCGGCCATCATGCATCGATATGCGTGATTGGTGGCACGAGGATCGAGACATGCATACATTTGTGAAAATACATTGCTATGCCCCTTTCCTGCTCTCTGTTGCAGCATATCAAGAATCAGCGGTCTTCCGAGGCTTGGCGCGCTTTTCAAGAATCATTGCAAAACAAAGGCTAATTGGGGCATTCCATTTCCGCGCAAAGCAGCCCAAACATGCATCATTCCATCACCCGGAGCAGAATCAAGGCAGTCCCTGGCTTGCATGCCAGTTTATTATTTTTCTTAGTTAATTTGTAAATTAATTAGGAATTTGTACATTATTTGGACTGTATTATTATTTGGACTGTACTATTCTTTCATTCGGGACTGTATATTTATTTGGACCCTCTGTGCGAGGGCATAATTGTAATAAGTGTGGGTGAGTGTGATGTATGTCTTCCAACCCCACGTCTTTCTTCCCTTTTATTTACCTGCTTATGATGGTTAGATTAGGGCATGTTTCAATTAGCATACAGTATGATAGCATGTTTGCATTCATTCATCTGTTTTGCACGCACCGGGCTCGGCGCATCATACAAACTGCATTTGTATTTCAATTCCAAATTGAATACGTGTTAGTTGTAGCATTCCATATGCCATGTTTAGAATAGCCGAGCCTGCTATAGTTGCATTCTGCATGTGTTGCATTAGGCATTTCAGCATATTTAGGATCATGCATGATTTCTAATGAGCTTCTGTTTTGGCTTGGAGTACTCGGTGAGTTTTTATGCTTTAGCATCCTTGCATGCGTGTGAGTGTTGCCATGAATAGCATGCTTACCATGAGGCTATTTGCTTATGTGATATAACTGCCTGAATGCCTGTGGGTGGAGGTTGTGTTACTTAAATTGGGACAATTCATCAAATGTTTGTTTTAAGCCCACTAGAGAGTGGCAAAATCATGTTTTCTTAAGCCCACCCGAGGGTGGCAAATTCACGTCTTAGCCTACCTGCGGGTAGCACCATCAAACCATTTTCAAACAAACAAACATGAAATGTTTTGTTCCAATTCAGGCGACTCAGTCTATACTTGTATGCTGTGCGCATCACATAGTAACCTAGGCTAATAACCGGAATAAGAACACACAAGGTTTTCAAAATAAGATATCATGGTTAGTAGAGGCCGGTCTTTGACCGGGCGAGCGGGGGTGCTCACGAAGTGACCTTCCCCAATCGTACCCAAGTTCCCGAGCCGAGGCAACTTTGGTGATGACGGACACGTGGCCTTTGGCACCGAGTCAGGGTTTCCTAAATTTCCCCATAAAAAATATTTAGGTGGCGACTCTGTATCTGGCAAAGCAGTCCATGTTTGGCACTTCTTTCAAAAATCTGTTTTCTCAAAAACGATTTGCCGGATTTGGACTCTTTGGTTCAAGATTTAGAACCGTGACAATCGAGTCCTTTGAACTGTAGTGAGCCCAAATGAACAGAACGGGACTTAACCCTCCCGGGGCGTTCGGGGACGTCTACACTGTCCCACAACCCTATCCACCTAATTTGGAAGGTTTGCAACCTCCCCTCCCACATGTAAATCCACCACCTCCACCCCCACACCCATCGGTCATGGCACCGGCCCCCGAGGGAGAAGCCAGCAGCGTCCAGCACCTGTCTCCCTCTGGTGGCGACAACATTCTCCTCTGGGACGCTGAACTCCGAGCTATGAAGCTCCAACTCCAAGGGGTTATGCAGAACATCCAGCATAAACCCTCCACCACGGCAAACTCACCATTTGTTGCCTCCATCCGAGACAAACCCCTGCCCGCCAAGTTCAAGATGCCCACCATTGATTATTTTGACGGTACGACGGATCCAGTTGACCATCTGGAGACCTATCGGACCCTCATGATCCTCCACGCCTTCCCTGACAAGATCATGTGCCGAGCTTTCCCTGTGACACTGAAGGGGTCAGCTCGACTGTGGTTCAGCCAGCTACCGGCAGACTCCGTCTCCACTTTTCAGAATCTCAGGGCTTGTTTGGTTTGTATTTGAGAAACATGTTTTGAGATAAAAAGTACGAAAATTTGTTTGGTTTGGTTTTTTTTGAAAAGATGTTTTGAAAAATTATTTTGAGAGAGAGTTTTGGAAAAAGTGATTGATTTGATGTGTATGAGAGAGAGATTGGTTTGGAAAATTTGTAAACTAAACAAGTTTTGGAAAATTTTTTTAGAAAAATTTGTTTAGTTTGATTACTTTTGAAAACTTATTTGTAGAGAATTTTTCCCAAAATTTTTTGAGAAACACAAACCAAACAAGGCCTCAGTGACTCTTTCCTGAGCCATTTTATTGGAGCCCAGCGCCAGCGACGCCCGGCCACCCAACTCCTAAACATTCGTCAGACCGCGGGGAAATCACTGCGCAGCTTCGTTACTCGCTTCAATACCAAAGCCCTGCAAGTAGCGGAAAACGACGACAAGGTCATCCTCACGGCTTTTATGGCCGGTCTGCGGTAGTCCGATTTCCTTTTCTCCCTCTCTAAAAACCCCCAGACCTCCATGGTAGCCCTATTCTCCAAAGCCCAAAAACACATGAATGCAGAAGATTCATTGGCCGCTCGGCATGATCCAATACCTAAAAACCCTACCTCCAGAGATAAGAGAAAAGACTCAGAACCCAAGAACGCCCAGTATAATAGCCCAACACCCCACTATAGCGACCGACCTCCTCGAGCTGACCGGTCGGCACCCGCCCGACCGCCTGGTCGGTTCGAGCGGTACACACCCCTCAATTCTCCCATGGAACACGTCCTTAATCAGATCCAATGGGACTACCCCCTCAAATGGCCCCTGCCTTCATGGATCCCTTCCATTCGGAAAGACCAGTCCAAATATTGCCGTTTCCACCAGGACCATGGCCATAACACTGATGACTGCATCAACCTCAAGGATCAGATGGAGACCATAATACGTCAGGTGCGCCTCAGCCGGTTCACGGACACCCGCCCCCAACAGAGGTAAAGGACCGAGCCCCACAGAGACAACTGCCGGCGCACCCCGCCCCGGCAGTCGGCCCAACCTAATCAAGGCCATGACCGACCTCTACAACAACCTCGACCACAAGGTAATCCACCCCCGCCTGTTGGTGAAATTAGAGTTATTTCAGGTGGACTTGCTTGCGGGGGATCATCTTGCTCGGCTCAGAGGGCAGAACTCAGAAAAACAAGGTAGGGCTCAGACAAGGCAGTCGCCACGGTAGACCGGCCCTCTAAACAGCCTAAGCAGTGGACAGAGCCCATCACCTTCACGGACGCCGACAGTACAAGCATCCGTTATCCTCATGATGACCCTCTCGTCATTTCTGCCATCCTCTCCAACTACAAGGTCAGACGAGTTCTCATTGACAATGGAAGTTCTTCAGACATCATATTCCTCAACTGCTTCCGCCAACTCAAGATTGGGGAGGAAAGTTTGTCTCCCCTCCAAACTCCTTTGGTTGGTTTCATTGGCGACCGGGTGACCTCCATCGGCTCCAGCGATCTCCCCATCACCCTCGGCGAGTACCCACGGCAGACCACAAAGTTGCTCACCTTCCTTATTGTTGATTGCCCCTCTGCTTACAACATCATCCTTGGTCGTACTGCCCTCAACGCTTTCCAAGCTATCACCTTCACCTACCACCTGGCCATTAAGTTTCCTACCGATCTCGGGGTCGGAACAGTGAGGGGAGAACAGACCGTGGCCAGAGAATGCTATGTCGCCTCACTCAAGGAAGTCAAGCTGAGGGAGACCATGATCATTGAAGGACTTGACGTCCGAGATGAGGATGAGCTGGTCAGAGGAGAACCTGTTGAGGAGCTCGTTGAGGTTTCCATCGACCCCACCAACCCAATGAAAACTGCCAAGATCGGCAGTCAACTCTCCCCCCAAGCAAAGGCCGACCTTACTGCCCTCCTTCTAGCGCCAACTAATAATACAGTTCGTTCTCGTGGATGGGTCGGACTGATCCAAGTTCTTCGAGCTCAGGTCCAAATGGTCGAGCCCTCCGGGTGACCTGCAAACAAGTTCAACGGGGAACGGGGTAGTCCCCCAGTAAACCCTCCGACGAGCAAATCAGTAGAAGAAGTAGAGTATGTAGAGAGAGAGAGAGAGATAGAAACTTAACCTTCTTCTCGTCTTCGATGCTTGCTTATATCCTTTGGTAATCATTTCACTGTCCTTTTCGACGTGCCCACATCGCCGAAAGCCTGTGCTGTAGCTTACCTTGTTCAGGGTAAGGGGGCGCTGTTCCGATGGGGAGGTGCTGTCGAAATAAATGCTGTGATGGGCTGCATTAATGGTGATGTGTTGTGGCAATAACTTTGCAGATCTTTGTCTGCTGATGTGGCCTGTCCTACACTTGCCATATGTCCGAATAGCTCTTCACGCTCAGTTGGCCTCCAGCTGTCCTGAACTTTACCAACCGGGTTATATAATGGGCTCCAAATGATGGGCTTGGGGTTGTTCACTGTGGGCTGTAGCCTTTGTGGGCCTATCCATGTCATATACTAACTGTGTTTAATTACATTATATATCTATAAATTATAACTGTAAATTTGAGCTGTGTGCACACCCTTCTAGTTAATCACAAAGAAGACTTCTTGGTAATGGCATTCCAGCTCTCTTCGGAGAATCCCAGAATCAGATGTCCAAATTGATGAAAATAAGATGTGATAGTTTTATTAACCAGTTGACTATCTGCATGATATCTGCTAGTGTAAGTTTGAGCACATGGTGCAAAAGACAGGGGACATTATAAGGGCTTTAATTCTTGGTCAAAAAAGCCAACTACTTTATAAAATAGGGTATATGCGGAGACAAGCCCACTAAAAATAGGGGTATATACTAGCCGCTAGAATACACGATACGTGTACAAATATATGTGGTTGAGAAAAAACATGAATAATTGAAATTTTGAAAATCTGATTTTTTATATATTTTTTATAGTGATAGTTTTCAATTATTATATGTATTTTGGGAATAAAAAATTCGTGACATTTACATCAACTTCAGACTTTACTTTATATGTAGTATCACTACTAAAAAAAGCATTTTTTTATGACCACTACAAGCATTCACAAATAATAGAAATACAGTAGCAAAAACCCTTTTGTAACGACCCATGCGACGGCAAATGGGGTTCGCAAATGTGGGGGTTGCAAATACTTTTTGCGACCGCAAAATAGTAGTCGCAAACTATTTGCGACCGCCTAATCTACTTATGGCGATTGATGTTTTGCCGTTACAAAAAAGTAAAAAAAATGCATATAATGTATTAGCAATCATCTTGTTATTGTTGCCAAAAAAGAAGAAGAAATGCTTACTGTAATAACCCGACTCTCTTATATGCTGCTTATACTCTAATTCCCTCATTATCTGTGTGATTATAAGTTTGATGTGAAATTCCATGTTTAAATGTGTGAATTATGTGCTTATGAGATTGTATCTGTCGGTTATAAAAAAAATCTGTTGAAATTATGACTTTTGAACAGCAAATTGAAAGTCTTAGAGGTGCGATAAACCGAAATTGACTTTACAGTTATAATTAGCATGATTTTTAGAATATAATATGAAATTTTGTAAAAATTTGATTCGTAATGAATTAATTAGATTTATTTAAGCCAAACCCTTAAGTAAGCTTAAATTGACGACTTTAATGGGTTCAGAAACTGAAATTGAGTGCATCGTTATGCTAATGAGATTTTTTAAAGCCAATTGGGAAGTTTAATTGAAAATTGATTTCTTTTGATTTGTTAAATTATGTTTGGTTGGCCTAAATAGCTATATATGACATGTTATATATATTTGAGCTTATCTTTAGCCCTTGGAAGGGACAAAAAAAGTGGAGAGAAAGAAAGAGTTCTAGAGAGAGAAAGAGAGAGCTCTTAGAGAAGAGGGAAAGTGTAAAGAAACTCAAGATTTGGCTTGGATTTGTCAAGATTATGCAAAATCAAGTGTTTATGAAGACTCTAGGTAAGATTTTACCTCTCAAACCTTGAAGATCATGAATTAAGAGTTGGCTTATGGAGTTTATGGAACCTTTTACATGTATTTTGTCATATAAGGTAAGAACATAGTATGATTTCATGGGATTCATGTTTATAACTTGTTTTCTTGCATGATTTCTAAGATTCTTAAAGATTTCAAGGGACTTTCTCCATAGATTTTGAAAGTAGAACTCATCACATGTATAGCTTTTGATTTTGTGCTTGACTTCAAGTTTTTAAGCTTGTAAATGGAATTTTGGATTTGCTTTGGAATCATGATTTTCATTGAAGTTAGAATTGTTTAATTCAACATGGTTTGAATTGTTTATAATATGATATGGTGGGCCTAAGGCCATTCCGTTTATCCATTTCGTTTATGCTATGACATGATATGAATTGTTCGGTTTTTAAGATCTATTGATTTCTGGTATGGAACAAAGTGCTGTACGGAATTAAGGTCCGTATGAGTCACCTCTTGGGTCCATATATACATGGATTGGGCCCGAAGCCGTTTTGATATATGATTGGGCCCGAGGCCGTTCTGTTATTATGATTGAGCCTGATGCCGTTCTGTTACCATGTGATTGGGCCTGAGGTCGTTCTGTTACCATGTGATTGGGCTCGAGGCCATTCTATTATTATGATTGGGTCTGAGGCCGTTCTGTTGACATGTGATTGGGCCTGAAGCCGTCCTGTTACATGTGGGCCCGAGGTCGTTTCGCAATAAGTGGGCCTGAGGCCATTCTGAAAATGTGATTATGAATAATGCTATGCTTAACATGACTATGATGAATGCTCTAAATATTGTACCTTGGAAAAATATTAGGTTTACATCACATGCTCTTATTTAATTCAAACCTCTTTATTGGATTCTCTTTACTTTACTATTATTTACTGAGCTTTGCTCACTTTGTATTTATATATATTTATGTAGGTGATCAGCTTGGAGGTCAGCCCTAGGTCAGCTTCAGGAAACTTTTGTGGGACCTGTTTTGCTAAGTCTCCAAAATTGGAGCCTTTTGTCATTTTGAAGAGTTCCTTTGATGCCACATTTTAGTTAAGTCTTTGGTGGCTTTTGTTAAATGCTTGGTTAATATGTAAATTTTGGGTCGTGAACTTTTTATATATATCGATATGACTTGAACCTATATATAGAAGAACTGTGAATGTGAACTCTTTATATGGCATGATTAATCTTGGCATATAAGTACTGCTTAATGGATGTTCTGTTATTTATTTTGCTTCTGCTTTAGGCTCCAATATGATTTAAATATTTTGAATTTTTGTTTTGAGGCCTAAATACAGGCTGGTCATGGCCTAAACTTTTAGGGGCATGTTTGGGTCATGACAGTTGGTATTAGAGCACGAGTTACTCCCTTACACATGTGTCCATATGTGTGACAACCCTGACCTATGTTTAGCATAAATTCATGATTAAGCATGCTAAGTAAATGATTAAGATAAAATCCCAAATTGAATATGTGAGTGTGCTGTTTTAATTACATTTCTATCTGTTTTTTATGGAACGATCTGTTCACGTTTACATTTTAATTTTGAGTTGCGAATTGAAAGCCTTATCGATGACCGATTCATAAATTAACTTGTGTTATATGCTAATTAGGAATTATATGATTTTATGGTAAGTCTTATTGGAATTTGATTTAGAACAATTAGATTAGAATAAATCATGTTAAATTACTTTAGCTTGAGTTATTTACACATTTGCCATTGGTGGGCCTTTACAAGGCCATTTGTTTGATTTCACATATGTTTGGCACACCATTAGCCTCCATTTTCTTGCAAACGTGAGTGAGAGGAGAGTAGGAGAAAATTGAATTCAACATGAGTTTTGCTTGAAAGTTAGAAGAATTGAAGAGGGAAGCTTGAAGAATTGTTCATTGCTCAAGAATTTTTGCTTAAGTGAAGCTTGATTGAGTAGCCTAGGTAAGAGCCCAACCTTTTAACCTTGAAATTGAGCCATCTAGTCCTTGAACACAAATTAAATAGGTGAATTAATAGGAGGATTGAGCAAGAATTTGAGGAAGCTAAGTCAATCCATGCATGCATGTCCTTATCATTGAATTTTGAGATTTGTTTTCATAAAAATTTCCACATGCATGTTCATATTATGGTTGTACCTTAGAAATTCACCATGTTTTTGAGTTGAATCTTGCATTTGATCATACTTTGGAGTTTTGGAGTTCATGAGAACTCATGCATGTCATGTCTTTGAATCAATCATAAAGTTTTAGTTGAAATTTGGTACAATTGGCACACTTTTGGGCTTTAATTTTATGAAATGATCTTCAAAACATGTTGTGTTATGAGTTTCTAAGTATTTTCCAGAGAATTGGCGCAAAAGGATGAGTTTTGGCATGTTAAATCCATGGTTTGAGCTTTGGGAGCAAATATGAAAAACCCAGAATTTGGCTTCCTCGCTCGAGCCAGGGATTTCACGCTCGAAAGACCACCTTTGTTTTCAGACTTTTACTCGAGCGACGGAATACTGGCTCGAGCGTAAATTGCAAGCTCTCAGAATTTTTGCGTGTGCAGAAGCACGCTCGAGCGACAAGACTTGCGCTCAAGCGAAGAATTGTGTCTCACGCTCGAGCGAGCATCGAGTAGAGATTTTCAGCAACTAGTACTTTTCACATTTTTGCAGATCGCTCGAGCGAAGGAGTCTACGCTTGAGCGACCAAGCATATTCTGCATGTCCACTTGAGCGAAGGAAGCCACGCTCGAGCGAGACCCCTGTTTTCAACAAGTTTTGAAAAATGTTTTTAAGTACATTTTTACATCCTCATTCCATCCTAGGCATTCCTAGGCCATTTTTAAGGCACCATAATGAGGATAATGATTTAGAACCACACCAAAACAAGCAAGGGGCTAAGTTATTAATTCCGGGTGTGTAATTTAGTGTGTGTTCGTTGTGCAACTGTGTAGGTTTGGCACCCAAGGACGCTGATTAGCCTGCTTATAGCCCAGTAATCTGTGAGTAACAATGTTGTAAAGCTATGTTAAATTATAATTATTTTCCGAACGATTAACTGTACTACTTTCTGAATGATTTTGTTTACTAAACGAATGTTTGTCCTATTTTATGAACTGTACTCGTGGCATCCATAGCAACTGACTGTTACTGCTACTGCTACTGTTACAGAGATCTCTATCAGTTCCTATCCTTGGAACTACTGTTACTGTATTGATGGTCATCAACTGACTGTTCGGTTTATTTAGGCCTACTGTATCGTTCTGCTATCGGATGTACTACGTATGACTGCTATGATTTCTAAATGACTGACATGACATAAAATATGAGACACCGATTGAATAACTGATCTACTGATGCAAATGACTGTTTTAATTACAGAAAGGACATTCATTCTTAACCCCTTTACACATTTGTTATTCACTGGGCTTTAGCTCACAGTTTATATATATATGTAGGTGGCCAAGCATCGGGCCAAAGCTAGAGGCGCCGACTTAGACTCATGTTTTGTCAGGCCAACCATCGCACCTCATATCGAGGTTCCAAACCAGCACAAGTCAAGGCTGTTTTGGGGTGTTTCAGACTCACCCTTTTTGTCCCTGTTAATGTACTGAATGTCTAAGACTTATGATTATACAGTTATGGTGAAAGGATTAGGTCCCTAACCTGTATGCTACTTTGTATATGTGTTTTTGGTATGTATGTATATATGGCTATGCATGTGGTTATGTCCATAAAAGTTTTTCCCATTTAGGTTTTCACAGCTCATTGGACGATGTAAACTATTACTGATTGGCTTCCGCCAGCCCCTTTATATTGCATTACTGTCATTACTGTTAATCAGGCCTTCGGTAATCATGGATTACTGGCCAGTTACGATACTAAACCTACAGAGGCGGGTTTGGGTCATGACAATATGAGCTGTAGGGTGTCCTAGAAAAGGCTTAGGGACATTGTATTGGCATGTGAATACATTGTATTGGCATGTGTGGACTGTTATAAACACGACTATGTAAACTTTTGTGAATATATCTTAAAATGAAATGAAATGAACGCATGTGAATTGAAAGGAATGTATTTGAACTGAATTGAAATCTGTGAAAATGGTAAAGAATTATTGGCCTATGGTTATGAGTGCTAGCAAGAACAAGGAATAAATTTGACATGAATTGAACAATGTGAGAACTGTAAGAGTTTTGCCTATGCTTATTAATGTTCCATTGAGAACGGACAATGGAAAGACAAAATGATGTGGACTATGTGAATATGTTTGAAATGAAATGAGAACGGAAACTATGAGAATGAAAGTTATATGCACTTGTGTTATGTTACTTCTGATATTGAATATGAACTATGTGGAATACATGTAGAACTATGATTATCATTTCAGCATGAATACGAAGGTTATGTAACTACATGTATGATTCTGATCTTATCATTTATGCTGAGACGATTGCCGCAAGTACTATCTTCTTTATATGTGAAATGTATGTGTGAAAAAAAAAAAAAAAATTTGATTTAGAGAAAATGCGTATAACGTTTGGCATGAAATGAATTGTTAATACGATGACTGAATCATGAATCTATGTTTTATACTTTGATATTACTAATGTGAAATAGTATTTGACTTGATGAAATAGAACCCTACATAGTGCATACTCTTAACTCTCTACTAATTGACAAGTTACCTATACTATGGAAATGTTTGACCATGTGGATATAAAGAATTTGTTGATTAGTCCTCACCCTGTATTTGGCGATTTACTATGATACCTAGTGATATAATTATGATGTAGCACGTACATGAATTTGAGAACTGTGAGAGTTATTCCTAACAAATGAACGGTGAGAGTTTTAACTGGAATAATGAAACAATTGATGTAGATTATGTGCAAAATGGTTATGTGGCAATGAGTATAAAAATTGAACACTTTTTGATTCGATAAAACTTGGGAACATGCTGACTAAACTCAGAGGCTTATTAGAACTATGAATCTGAACTGTGTATTGTGGATTACTTACTATGTAGAACTTTTGGAAATGGGGTGGCGAATAAACTTTTGTTATTGAGCATTGCTTGAGGGCTAATAATAGACTTGTGAATGTATTGAACATGAAAGAATTGATGTTGGCCTTTGAAATATTCTTGGGAATTACGAATGAACTTCTTTTGAACCTTGAGAAATTATCGAATTAAATCTATTGAATAGATGGCGGGTGAAATTGCTTCGTTATCATATGGTGAGTATTGCTACGTTTGCTTAATGATTGTCTATGGAAAACTGTGACCATGTGAATGTGTTCACTATGAGTTACTACATAGACTGATTGAACTTTAATTGTGGAGTCCCCCTGCGATTTCTTGTCGGAATAAGATTTTATATGCGATGCTCTGAATGAAATTTATTGATAGATCACCCTCGCTATGGAAAGATTTGGACTTATAATTTTACTTCTTTGTTAGATCAGTTCTTTACACTGTGTATAGACATTTTGATATGAACTGGTATGTATGAAATTTTGAATTATGTTGGCAATAACAGGACATTGGAACGTGTTATGAATGGTTATGACAAGAAGTTATGCGTGTTGACTTCTTTTGAAATCTGGTAAGGGGCTAATGATATTGATTGTGAATTTGCTTTCTATCACTTGTTTATACAGAATAAAATAATGGCATACATATTAGTTTAGCACTATGAAATATGACTTTGAAACGATATAATAACTTATATGATTTTGTGAGCCAAGGACCTGAATTTTATATTTTGAATAGTTTTTGAAAATGTGATGAACTTTATGAATTTAGAAAATTACCGCTTTTTGTCATCACAAAGCATGTGTGTCTTAAAAGATGAATTACGCTACCTATATGAATCATTTACTTGTGTGCCACCCGTGGGAAATGTATCGACTCACTCATTCTAAATTGCATGTGAATGAACTAACTAAATAGACTAGGTTATGAAGATGTCATATACATCTGGAACTAAGACTTCGGTGAAATATCGTGATGGGTCAATGAGAGTTACAGTAGAACAGAAAGAATTATCTGAACATAGGAAAACTGAAATGACAAAAAAGGATAAGAATCGAGTTATGAGCTAACATGAGGAACTGCTTTTAGGGGAGGATATTTATACTTACCCTAGGAAAGCACCTGCACCATTATGACTACTTATACCTTGGAATATGATGCCAAATTCGAAGCTTGTGACTGTTTGAGATGTTCCGAATGGAAATTGTGTAATAGTGAAACTGTTGACTATGGGCTTGAGCGAATTGAGACTATTAGAATGAAATTTACTTTGGTTGCGAATGACGGGGCAGAATGTTGTTTGCTTTGATTTGGTAGAGCTTTTATTTGACTAGATAATGCTATGAGACCAAGACAAGTTTGAGGAGCCAAACTTCCTAAAGGGGGAAGAGTGTAATAACCCGACTCTCTCATATGCTGCTTATACTCTAATTCCCTCATTATTGTGTGATTATATGTTTGATGTGAGATTTCATTTTTAAATGTGTGAATTATGTGCTTATAAGATTGTATTTGCCGGTTATAAGAAAATCTGTTGAAATTACAACTTTTGGACTGCAAATTGAAAGCCTTAGAGGTGTGATAAACCGAAATTGATTTTATAGTTATGATTAGCATGATTTTTAGAATATAATATGAAGTTTTGTAAAAATTTGATTCGTAATGAATTAATTAGATTTATTTAAGCCAAACCCTTAAGTAAGTTGAAATTGACGACTTTAATGGGTTCAGAAACTGAAATTGAGTACATGGTCATGCTAATGAGAATTTTTAGAGTCATTTGGGAAGTTTAATTGAAAATTCATTTCGTCTGATTCGTTAAGTTATGTTTGGTTGGCCTAAATAGATATATATGACATGTTATATATATTTGAACTTATCTTTAGCCCTTGGAAGAGACAAAAAACGTGGAGAGAACGAGAGAGTTCTAGAGAGTTCTAGAGAGAGCTCTTAGAGAAGAGGGAAAGTGTAGAGAAACTCAAGTTTTGGCTTGGATTTGTCAGGATTATGCAAGATCAAGTGTTTATGAAGACTCTAGGTAAGATTTTACCTCTCTAACCTTGAAGATCATGAATTAAGAGTTGGCTTATGGAGTTTATGGAAGCTTTTATATGTATTTTGTCATATAAGGCAAGAACATAGCATGATTTCATGGGATTCATGTTTATAACTTGTTTTCTTGCATGATTTCTAAGATTCTTAAAGATTTCAAGGGACTTTCTCCATGGGTTTTGAAAGTAGAACTTATCACATTTATAGCTTTTGATTTTATGCTTGACTTCAAGTTTTTGAGCTTGTAAATGGAATTTTGGGTTTGCTTTGAAATCATGATTTTCATTGAAGTTAGAATTGTTTAATTCAACATGGTTTGAAAGGTTTTGGGCCTTAATTTGTATAAAATGAAGTTGATTGTGAGAAGTTGAGCCTTAATCTTGAGGGTTTATATGGTTTGAACTCATTAAATTACATATGAATTGAAGATCTATGTGAATTTGAAAGAAGAAGTTTTGAAAAGTTTGAAAAAGAACTAAAACAAGGATTTTGATCTTTCTTGCTTGAAGATTCATTGTATTTTTTATGTTTTGATTTAGAAAACAATCATAATCTCATATTTTCTATTAGTTTTACATGTTTTTGAGTGATTTGAGTTGAAACCTAGCTTGGAAAATTGAAGAACAAGTGTTAGAACTAACATATATTTTTAGCAGTAGGCTTTTGCCCATAACCGCACGTGCGGTGGGGCTTCCCGCACGTGCGGAAGTCTTTTTCCAGCAACATCTTGTATTTTGAAATAATTGGGCACGTGCCCTAACTCTCCCACACGTGTGGAACTCCTCTGTTTCAGCCTAACTTCGGATAGACATATCTTCCTCATCCGGACTCCATTTTAAGTGATTCTTGAGCCTAAATTCAAGCTCCAAGTCTAGTTTCCAATGATAGTAGTCCCATATCCAAATTCAAAGTACACAAATAGATATGCTCAAATTAGTGAAAGTTGTTCATTTTCTTTCTAACCGTTTCCTGTTATTTTCTCTCCTAACCCAATTTCCTTTCGTTTCTTCCTATTTTCCTAGACATGGATTATGACCCATTGAGAACTAATAAGTTTAGAACCAACATAAATAATTGGTTAAAGAGCAAAGTAAGGGATCGGTTTATTTGATTAAGAAAATATTAAGAGAAGTAAATTTGATCAAGAGAGTAATTCTATGTTTCGATATGTTGTGCTATGTGCATTGTGATTGTAGGTTAAGATTCGAGGACCGGTCAACCATTTCTGGAAAACCCCTGTGAGTAGTAGTATAGTAAAGATATTTTTTTTATTATCTATTTTGATTTATGTACGACATGATTATCTAAATATCGTATTTTGTCAAAATGCACAAGTTTCCAAGAAATGTGAAATGAGTTATGAACAAGAAATGTGAATTGTTTGTAATATGATATGGTGGGTCCAAGGCCGTTCCATTTATTCGTTTCGTTTATGCTATGACATGATATGAATTGTTCAGTCTTTAAGACCTATTGACTTCTGGTATGGAACTAAGTGCTACAGTAGGAGTCACCTCTAGAGTCCGTATAAGTCACCTCTTGGATCCATACATACATAGATTGGGCCTAAGGCTGTTTTGTTATTATGATTGGGCCTGAAGCCATTCTGTTACCATGTGATTGGGCCTAAGGCAATTCTGTTATTATGATTGGGCCCGAGGCCGTTCTGTTATTATGATTGGACCCTAGGCCGTTCTGTTACCATGTGATTGGGCCTGAGGCCGTTCTATTACCATGTGATTGGACCCGAGGTCGTTCTGTCATGTGTGGGCCCGAGGCTGTTCTGTTAACATGTGATTGGGCCTGAGGCCGTCCTGTTACATGTGGGCCCAAGGCCATTCCACAATAAATGGGCTTGAGGCCGTTTTGAAAATGTGATTATGAATAACGCTATGCTTAACGTGATTATGATGAATGCTCTAAATATTGTACCTTGGAAAAATATTGGGTTTACATCATATGCTCTTATTTAATTCAAACATCTTCATTGGATTCTCTTTACTTTACTATTATTCATTGAGTTTCGCTCACTCTGTATTTATATATATTTATGTAGGTGATCAGTTCGGAGGTCAGCCCTAGGTCAGCTTCAGGAAACTTTTGTGAGGCCTGTTTTGCTAAGCCTCCAAAATTGGAGCCTTTTGTCCTTTTGAAGAGTTCCTTTGATGCCACATTTTAGTTAAGTCTTTGGTGGCTTTTGTTGAACACTTGGTTAATATGTAAATTTTGGATTGTGAACTTTTTATATATATCGATATGACTTGGATCTGTATATAGAAGAACTGTGAATGTGAACTCTTTATATGGCATGCTTAATCCTGGCATATAAGCACTACTCAACAGACGTTTTGTTATTTATTTTGCTTTCGCTTTAGGCCCCAATATGATTTAAATATTTTGAATTTTTGTTTTGAGGCCTAAATATAGACCGGTTGATGGGTCGTTGAACACACCAAATATAATCACTAAACTATACCAAATTCAATTAGAATAATGGCAAGTCCAGGTATCGATCCATAGGGACTATTGTGAAATTAAACTAATTTAATTGTCAAATTTCTAAATTAATTTTGATAAAAAGATTTGTTGTTTATAACCTAATTTAATAACGAATAAATTAAACTAAGGAATTAAATTATCAATAATATATGAAATTGGGTTTACTGAATTGGGGGAAAAATCTTAGGGTAGAGAATTCACCACTAACCACATAATTAGGGTTTCCAATTGAAATCAATTATGCTATGATTTGAACGGATTAATGCTTCGCAACTACAAGCTCAAAGCATTTAACAAGAAGATTATCACATTCAATGTACGAGCACGAACCATCTCAAGTAATACGAATCGTTCACTCTAAACTAAGGTAGTGATACGACTCGTTCCTCGTAGCATGGTTCGTCTCATATCTTGAATGTGAAGGAATATAAAACACATGTATGGATAACATTCAACAATCACAGAAAGTCAAATATTCAAAGAGATAATGAAAATTATATAAAAGAACATTTTAAATCACCATACAAATGTTCAAACCTTTACATAATTAATAATAAAAAAGAAAACTGAATAATTACATGGCTAGGGTTTCATCAAAACCCTAGAAAAGAAGACTAGCCACTCATGGAGGAGTGGAATGAGGTAGATAGAGAAGAGACCACCATGGGAGACATCCTTGAAGCTTTCTGTTTCTTCCCTTCCAAAACCTAGCCTCTCCCTTTTAGGTCAAAACAATTTCAGGACCCTAGAAAAGCCTTTTCCTTTTCTTTTTATACTTCTACTCACTTCCAAATAGGTTTAAAACATCAGTTTGACTTTTCCAGAAAAAGTCGACTTTGTCCAAATTTTATCTTTTTGCCCATTTTATGCTCCGACGATGTACAACTTGATTGACACTCAACACACATAAAGTATACAGTTTGACCAGCAAGTGAAGTTAAGAGATTCTAATTAATGACCTCAATGATGTACATTTCGGCCTTAATCACATCTCCCAACTTACTACTTGCTAGTCCTCAAGCCAGTAAAATAAAATAAAATAAAACAAAATCTATCTATTTCCTCTTTCGTGGGAAAACGGTTGCATTTAGCATATGCAACAAGCCTTTAAACCATAAGGTTACCCCAAGTGGACGAGTAAAGTCTCGTGAGGGTTTCCAAAAATGATACCCACAAATATTAACATATTCATATATACTCAACAACAAATGACCACACCACTCCACCTAACAATCAACTTATGTGTCACTACAGTGTGATATTGAGACATCATGAGTCATTAAAGACACAGTGGACAAGCATGAAGGAACCTATTGAGTCAAAACCACAATTCAGTTAATACAAAAGTAAAGTCCTCTGTACTTGTGCATGCTAGTAAACAAGTCATGAGTACCCTTGGTGTAAAGTGCAATCTCCATATTAGTTAACTATCCACTATAATAGCCCAGTGTAACTCATAATAACACCCAACATATACAGAAAAACTAACCTGTTGCAGCCAAGATTCTCAAAAGTAGTATTTTTTTTTTTTTTAAATGACTGTGCAATGTCCTGATCCATTAAGCTTTCTAATCAACCCATGTAACAAGCATTGGGCCAATGACTCCCAAACCAGACGGTTTTAGGGCACTAGGTGTAAAGACACCCCTACGGGCTTAATAACTCGAGTTGAAAAGGCTACGAATCCGAACAAGTCATTCTTCTATTTTTCCTTAACTGTGCAATGTCCAAGTCTCTTAAGCTTTCTAATTAACCCATGTAGCAAGTTTTGGGCCAATGACTCCCAAACCAGATGGTTTTAGGGCATTAGGTGTAAAGACACCCCTACGGGCTTAATAACTCGAGTTAAAAAGGCTACGAACCCAAACAAGTCAAGTTTTTTTTTTTTTTTTAAGAATCTTGGCTCTTCATTTATTTTTTTTTTCTGCAACTCTAGCTATTATCAATGATGTACACTAGGGATTATAATAAAAAGATCACCACTATGATAGTGTGTTAATGTGAATTAAGGCATACTCATCACAAGTGTACTAAAATCACAAACACAGACAACTCTCCTCGTGCAAACATCACATGCAAGTATCTACCCAATAAGCCCTTTTCATACAAGTTTACTATGATCTCCAATTAACATATGCAAATATCATCACCCTACTAGCAAAAAGTCACATCAAGTGAAGTAATGCAATCAAGTGAAACAGGTATAAGCATGAATTATGAGCCAAATAGAAATGCACAAAAGAAAATATAACCCTCATCCCCCAACTTGAATATGACATTGTCCTCAATGGAAAAGTAAAGAGAAATGAGAGAATATTACCAGGATTGTAGGTGCACATCCAGGTAGGCAGAGAGGAACATATACACACCTTTTTCTTTTTTTTTGGAAGAAAAGAAAGAAGTAAAAAGAAAAATAAAAATAAAAATAAAAATAAAAATAAAAGAGATAAAGTAATATACAAGCGGGTACTACGGGGAAGCCGGTGGTGGTGGTGGTGGCGGTGGCGGTGGCGGGCAATGCTGGGCAAACAAAGCTTGCATCAAAGAGCGCGTCTCAAAGGCGTCATCCTGAACCCGTTGCTGGTGCGCGAGCAGCTGGTCGAAGGTCGCCCGGGAATAGTCACAATGCGCCTGAAAATCCATGCGCAACTCCATGAGACTTTGGTGATGATCACGAAGAGTACTGTGGACCTGATCCACAGAGTGCTGAAGGTGTAAGTACTCCTTGCGAGTCATGTACAGTGGGTCTCCTTGGGGAGGCACGGGGGAAACAGGATGTGGTGGGTGGTCATGTACGGGCTCATGGGCCTCATCAACTGGGGCACCAACCGGCTGCGGGATACGAGATATGCTATGTTGCCATTCCCGCTGGCCGAAAGTCGGATACCCTCTATCAATCTCCTTGTCCTCAGCAATGTGGAGGTGGTTCAGCCCAAACACAAGTGTCAACAAATTAGCAAATGGCAGTGGCCAAGTCAGGTTCTGCATAGGATCAGGCCGAACTGCCTCTCGTAGAAATTTTTGCAAGTGCATCAAGATGATACGCGCAAGCGGGACCTGATAGCCATACTGATACCCGTGTAGAACCCGAACAAACTCCAATCGTCGCTCAGCTCGATGCCCAAGTGGAAGGACATTCTTATGGACCACGGAATCCAGGAATAGCAAGCGGCTAGGCAGCTTGCTCCGCCGCAAGCATGTGAAACTGAGGTCACCGTGGGCCCCCGGGAAGTATTGCTGGATGAGGTTATGGATGGGCTGTCAGTCCTCAACTTCCGGGAAGGGCTGATATTCCGGCTTGGCGAAAAACCCTAACACTGTGGCAATCATGGATGAGGTGATGTGGACAGCCTGACCATCAATGTTAGAGAGCAGTCCATCCTTGGTGGGTGACTCATATAGGTTCTGGTAGAAGAGTCGTACCAGACGAGGATAAGTGGGCGCTGTCACAGTGCAAACGCCCAACTGCTGCCGGAGTCGGAGCTGCTCAACGGCCCAAGTAGTGTTTGCCTCACCCTGAAAAAATTGCAGGTTGAACTGCGTGAGCTTGTGAAGAGGGCGTGAAGCCCACTCCGGTCGGGGTAAGTCACCCGGTGGTGGTGGCGAGGATGGTAGTGACTGTGGCGGTGGTGGTGCCGAAGAGGTGGAACCTCTGGCCTTCTTGGAGGCCCGAGCAACACGTCGACTCATATCCTGCACATACCAAAAACAAATAGACACAAACCCGTGGAACCAATCATGAGAATAAAATAAAATATGAAAGCACAAGTTTGCCCACTAATGTATTACATGCAAAAACGAAAATAATTAATAAATGAATAATAATGACATTAAATTAAATTAACTAAACTAGAAAATAAATTATACTAAACTAAACTAAACTAAACTAATCTATAAAATAAGTAAACTACAAAAGAGACTAAAGTATAGAATAAAATAGCCTAAACTAAACACTTTTTTTTTTTTGAAGAAAATAAAATAAAATAAAATAAAAATTCAGAAAATAAAATAAAATTAAAACTCAATTACTTAATAATTAAATGAATAATGATATCATAAAATAAGATAAAAATAAAATCACTAACTACACAAGTATAATAAAAATAAAAATAAAACCAAAATCCACTAACTAATTAAACTAACCAGAAACAGTATGAAAAAATTTAAACTAAACAAATATATCAAATAAAAAAAAAACTAAATTAGGATTATTGTTAGGATCATTATTATTATTATTATTATTATTATTATTATTTTTTTTTAAATTTCCCGCACGTGCGCCGGAGAGGGCCGCACGTGCGGCTTCCATCTTCTCAAACGCAGATTGTTGTTCTTGATTTTATTTTATTTTATTTTAGTTTATTTTTTTAAAGATGAACAAACTAACATGGTTAAGTTAATATACTACATGGCTAATTAAACAAAATAAAATAAAAGAAAGAAGAAACAACTAACAACAACCATGGCTAAGCAAATTATTTATTTTTTTATTTTTATTTTTATTTTATTTTATTTTATTTTTTTTAAGATAAACAAATAAACTAAACATGGCTAAGTTAGTGTACTACTACATGGCTAAATAAACAAAATAAAATAAAATAAAATAAAAGAAGGAAGATACAACAAACATGGCTAAGCATTATTTTTTTTATTTTTATTTTTTAAGAGAATGAACACAAGATCAAATAAAAATAAAAACAAAATAAAAAACTCTACAGATTAACTCCTACATCCACAAATCAACATAAAAGAAAAGAAATTACCTTGAGAAAGTGGAGAAAGAGAGAAAAAGAATGGAGGTTCGCCGGAAAAAATGGTGGTCGCCGGAGTTTCGTCGGACGGAGAAGGAAGTGATGCCGGCGGTGAGATGATGGTGGTGAGGAAGAAGAAAGAAGAAGAAAACAAAAAAGAAGAAGAAGAAGGAAGAAGAAAGTGAAGAAGAAGGTGGGTTTGTGTGGGGTTGTGAAAGAGAGATAAGGTAGGGAGAGAGAGAGTGAAATCTGAGAGTGAGAGGGATTGGGAGAGAGAGAGTGTTAGATAAGGTTTTTTTTTTTTTTTAATTACGAAAATAGAAAAATAGAAAATAAAAATAAATAAATAAATAAATAAAACGAATTATTTATTTAAAAATTATTTATGTATTTATTTAAAATATATTTACATATTTATTTGTTTTGAAATCAGTAAATAAATAAAATAAAAAAAAATGAAATTAAAAATAATTAAAAAGAAGAAGAAAACAAAACAAAAATTTTTTTTTTTTTTTTCAGAAATTCCCGCACGTGCGGGGCCCAGGCCGCACGTGCGGCGTGCCTCCGCACTTGCCCTCCGCACCTACTTTTAAAGCAGAGTGCAACGTCTCAAATGCAAAACTTCCCGCACGTGCGGGGCCCAGGCCGCATGTGCGGCGATTCTGCCCTCCCTCGCGCTATATATATATTTTTTTGGAAAATCGGCGTCCTGCACGTGCGGGAGTTAAGCCGCACGTGCGGCTGGTCAACGCACAAGTGCCGCGCACCTGCTTATTAAGCAGTGCGTAAATTCGACTTTCACCAACTTGGCCGCACGTGCGGGGCCCAGGCCGCACGTGCGGCGATTTCATTTCCCTTTTTTATTTTTTATTTTTTTAAGTGAACAAGTATAACCATTTTTTTTAATTATTATTTATTTATTTATTTATTTTTAAATTGAACAAGTATAACACCATTTTTTTTTTTAACATAGAAAATAAATATGAAAGCATGCTTTTAAACACAGAAAATAAACATTTCTACCTTCAATTGACATTCGGAATAAATATAGCACAAAAGAACATACGGAATGCCCACTCAAGGTATAATCTTCACGCGAAAACCACGGATACTACTTTTCTCCCTAACTGTGTTTGTAACTTTCCCTATTCTCCAACAGGGTGACAGACTAAGTTGATTCGGTATCTAGAATCGAGGCGCGTAAAGCTACCTCAACCTATGGGGCTGCCATACAGAGTTCAAGCCGAGGTAGTTTTGAAGCAATCTCCACACCCCTGGGTATTTAAACCAGACTCTAGTCTCGGAAATCCCAAACCTTTGTGTTATAGGCTTTGTCATTCGAATTCTAGTTTCTACCGTTTCAGTTGGTCTCCTAGGAACTCACTACAAACACGGTTAGGTGGCTATACCAGACTGTCAGATGCCGTTCGGGCACGGCTAACACCAAAGGAATTACACCTTTAGAGGATTTAAAGTCTCCTAGACGCAAATAAAGCATAACGAGAATAAAGAAAAACAGAATAACATATAAGGGAAAAATAAATAAATAAATAAATAAATAAATAAGGAACCAATCTATCAATCATAATAAAATAGGTCCATCAAACCCCTGGGTAAAGGAAAATGATCCTTCCTAGTCGAGAAATTTAGTCTCCTATAATCAATGCACACTCGCTACCCAGTAGTGGTTCGTGTAAGGACTAACTCTCCTCCCTCATTCTCAATAACGGTGATGCCCGATTTCTTGGGCACCACTTGTGTGGGACTCACCCACTTGCTATCTGAGATGGGGTATATAATACCCGCATCCAACAATTTTAATACCTCATTTTTCACCACCTCTTTCATGTTAGGATTCAATCTCCGTTGCATTTCGCGAGAAGGTTTGGTGTCCTCCTCTAGGTGTATATAATGCATGCACACGGAGGGATCTATCCCTTTTAAATCAGCCACTGACCACCTTATAGCACTCCGATGTGCCCTGAGAACATTCATTAATAGACTCTCCTGCTCTACAGTCAAGTCAGATGCAATGATGACCGGTAAAGTATCTTGGGGCCCTAAAAATGCATACTTGAGTGTGGCCGGGGGTGGCTTCAACTCAAGTGTAGGTGGTGTGACAAAAGATGGTATGGCAGGCTCTCTCAATAGAGGAGGAAGTGACTCAAACCGGGCTTTCCATAGAGGAAAATCCGGTGTAGAAGAAGAATTAAGCAAGAAATTCACCTCCTCAACTGACCCATCAATATCAAAATTTTCAAACCCAAAATGAGCTATATAAGCCTCTAAAGGGTCCTCTACAAGAATGGAGGGCAAAACCTCCTCCACAATCTCATCCACAACATTCACTAATAAGCACTCCTCTCTCTCATGAGGTTGTTGGGATGCTTGGAAAATATTAATTTTCACTTGCATGTTACCAAATGAAACTTCCATAACCCCGGTCCAACAATTAATGCATTCATTGGTCGTAGCCAAGAAAGGTCGACCCAAGATCACCGGGATTTGTTTCTTAGAACTGGCTACCAGTTCCATATCTAACACCAAAAAGTCAACAGGGAAGTAGAACCTATCAACCTTAACTAGCACATCCTCAATCATGCCACGTGGCACTCTGAGGGACCGGTCAGCCAATTGAAGAGTGACAGTAGTGGGCTTCAACTCGCCAAGCCCAAATTCCTCGTACACAGAGTACGGCAACAAGTTGACACTAGCCCCTAAATCTAATAAGGCCCTATCAATGAAATGGTCCCCTATAATGCATGCAATGGTTGGGGCACCCGGGTCCTTAAGCTTAGGAGGTGTGTCATTCAACAAGATGGAGCTTACTTGCTCCGTGAGTAGGACCTTTTGGGACACATGTGTCCTAGATTTACGCTTTTGCGTACAAAGGTCCTTTAGAAATTTGGCATATGATGGTACTTGCTTAATCGACTCCAACAGGGGGAGGTTGATTTTTACCTGTTTAAAGACATCCATCATTGCCTCCATAGATGCCGCCTTCTTATTAAAAGGGGACGGTGTATCAAGGCATTGGGAAAAGGGTGCCTTAGGCACATATGGAGTGCTAGGGACTAAGTCATCCCTCTTAAGTGTTTCCCCCTCACCCTTACTCGCATTAGGTGTACCCCCGTGGTCACCCTTCTTAACTCTAGTTGCATCTGGCGCAACTAACTGAGGCTCTAACTCCCTACCACTTCTCAAAGCAACCACCGCCTGCACTTGCTCATGTTGCTTGCCATTCCCACCCGAACTCTCTGCCCCGTATTGTCCCTTAGGGTTGGCCACAGTTTGACTTGGTAATTTTCCCTCCTCTCTCCGATTCATGTTGTTAGCCATTTGACCCAATTGGGTCTCTATCTTGGCAATAGAGTGAGTGTGGGAGTGAACTATCGGTGCTAACCCCTTAAGTTCTGAGAGAACTTCCAACACCTAAGTCTCAAAGGCAGAGTTGCCCTGAGGAACAGGCGGGGGTTGTGGTTGCCGGTACGGTTGTGGGGGTCGATAAGGTTGCGGTGGTTGGTAGGATGATTGGTTGGCAAAATTATTGAAATTCTGCCTTGGTGGTAGAGGATTGTAAGAAGTGCCTTGTGAAGGGGGTCTTCATGAGAAATTAGGGTGATTTCTCCATCCCGGATTATATGTGTTGGAGTATGGGTCATTACCCGGGTTGGAGAATCCTTGAGCCACATTCACATGCTCTTGGACTAACTTCGGAAATTGTGATGCCGAAGGGCACTCACTCAAGTCATGAGCAGGGCTCGCACATATAACACATGCCTCATGGAATTGAGGCTGATCTTGCTGGGTAGGGGCATGTCCCATAGCTAATAAGTGGCCTATCTTGCGGGATAGTGCCTCTACTTGTTGGGCTAACTCTAAGTTTTGCCCGACCTCATAAATGCCCCCTCTTTTTCGGGGCTCCAACTACTGGTTGCCGGACTTGCCGGGCTGCGGAGGCATGGTGAAGGAAATTATCACTTAGGTTCTTAAACAATTGCCATGCCTCGGCATCATTTTTAGACATGAATGTCCCACCACAGGACAAATCCACCATTTGGCGGTGCGGCTCAGTTAAGCCATAATAGAATGTTTGAACAAGTTGCCAATCAAGCACTTGGTGGTGGGGACACTGTTGAAGAAGGTCTCGAAGTCTTTCCCACGCCTCATGGAATTGCTCGCCATCCATTTGAGCAAAGTTTGTGATGGCTCGCCTAAGTTGGTTGGTTTTACCTATGGGAAAGTACTTCTCCAAGAACCGTTGCTGTAATTGGTCCCAAGTTGTGATTGAATTAGCAGGTAAAGAATTTAGCCAGTGTTTGACTTTATCCTTTAACGAGAATGGAAACAATCGCAACATTAAGGCCTCATTTGTGAAATTCTGGATCTTCACTGTTGAGCAAATTTCCAGAAATTCATTCAAATGCTTACAAGGGTCATCATGAGTTAGTCCATGGAATGATGGGAGCATTTGTATGGTGCTGGACTTAATCTCATAATGAGCAGCAATGGTGTTGGGCAATTGGATGCATGATGGTGATGTATATGCAGTGGGTGTAAACTAATCCTTAAGGGTCCGGTTAGGCACATTCGGGACATTAGGATCTGCCATCTCTAATGGCTCAATGTATGAATATGAATATTCAAGCCTAGGAACATGGGCAGAGGCCCTAAGTCTCCTAAGGGTTCTTTCTAGTTCAAGGTCAAAACTCCACAATTTAGGGCGACAAGAACGACGCCCGTGCATACACTACCCACACATACACAATAAGTTCGACTCAGTGCACTAAGTTACGAAAGCAAAATGCTAAAAGAGAAATACTCACAGCGGTGTAACGAAAACGCTTTACTTGTCTTGCGGGTGCTTGGCGTGTAGACGTTGTCTCCAACCCCTAATTGAGCTTTGACTTTCGTTTTAGCACTTTGGTACTTTGCTTGTGAGTGTTTGCTTCTGTTTACTCACTTTAGTGCTGCGTTTTTTTTTTTTTTTTTTAAAAAGCTCGGCTGCGCTCCGCTTGCACTTCAATGATAGCTCCAATTTCAAACGCTTTGCACACTTAGCAACACCAAAAGCATAAAATCCTAAACTAAAAATTAAAATAAGAATGTAACTTTAAATTAACTAATTTCGCCAGAAGTTCCCGGCAACGGCGTCAAAATTTGATGGGTCGTTGAACACATCAAATATAATTACTAAACTATACCAAATTCAATTAGAATAATGGCAAGTCCAGGTATCGATCCACAGGGACTATTGTGAAATTAAACTAATTTAATTGTCAACTTCCTAAATTAATTTTGATAAAAAGATTTGTTGTTTATAACCTAATTTAATAACGAATAAATTAAACTAAGGAATTAAATTATCAATAATATATGAAATTGGGTTTACTGAATTGGAGGAAAAATCCTAGGGTAGAGAATTCACCACTAACCACATAATTAGGGTTTCCAATTGAAATCAATTATGCTATGGTTTGAACGGATTAATGCTTCACAACTACAAGCTCAAAGCATTTAACAAGAAGATTATCACATTCAATATACGAGCACGAACCATCTCAAGTAATACGAATTGTTCACTCTAAACTAAGGTAGTGATACAACTCGTTCCTCGTAGCATGGTTCGTCTCATACCTTGAATGTGAAGGAATATAAAACACATGTATGGATAACATTCAACAATCACAGAAAGTCAAATATTCAAAGAGATAATGAAAATTATATAAAAGAACATTCTAAATCACCATACAAATGTTCAAACCTTTACATAATTAATAATCAAAAAGAAAACTGAATAATTACATGGCTAGGGTTTCATCAAAACCCTAGAAAAGAAGACTAGCCACTTATGGAGGAGTGGAAGGAGGTAGATAGAGAAGAGACCACCATGGGAGACATCCTTGAAGCTTTCTGTTTCTTCCATTCCAAACCCTAGCCTCTCCCTTTTAGGACAAAACAATTTCAGGACCCTAGAAAAGCCTTTTCCTTTTCTTTTTATACTTCTACTCACTTCCAAACAGGTTTAAAACATCAGTTTGACTTTTTCAGAAAAAGTCAACTCTGTCCAAACTTTTCCAGAAAAAGTCAACTCTGTCCAAATTTTGTCTTTTTGCCTATTTTATGCTCCGACGATGTACAACCTGATTGATACTCAACACACAGAAAGTATACAGTTTGACCAGCAAGTGAAGTTAAGAGATTCTAATTAACGGTCTCAATGATGTACATTTCGGCCTTAATCACCGGTCATGGCCTAAACTTTTAGGGACATGTTTGGGTTGTGACACCTACAATGTTTTAACAACTTATATTTTTATATATATATATATATTCAAATATTATACACAATAAAAATGTAAAGAGATATTTACAAAAATTTTAACATTCATGCATTTCCATTTCTTTTCTTAATAAAATTCTTGTTACAATAACAAAGAGTTCTTGAAAGAATACTGCAAAGGTTTTCCACCTCTTGCAATTACAAAAAACATTTGACGTTACAATAGTTTTGATTCCAAGAATCCTTGCAAATACCCACCCTAATTCACATAAAAAACTAGTATATGGAAACAAGAAATAGGGCACTCATTTACAGTCTTGTTACAGAGTCTTGAAGAATATAGGTTGTCCTGAAAGAATTCTTGTCATAGTCTTGTTGCCACCACTACTCCCACTGTCAAGAGAATATCGGAAACAAATCATCAACCTCTACTATTGAAACTACAAGTTCAAGCAAAAATAGGTGTGAATTTGATTATTGAACACTAGTAAGACAAAAACCAACACAATATCAAACTTTCTCAGCTAGCATTGTTCATAATACTAACAAATTAGTTGAAATTAAATTTCATAATAGTATGTAATATTTGAAACAATACTTTAATCCATCATGTATATGTATTATATAAAACCAATTAAGCCAAACGTGCTTTACCTATTCTAGATTATAGATATCAGTGAGTCTGAAAGTTTGATTACATCAGATGTAGCGCTTGCTTAAGCAAAACATGAACAAAACCCACACTTGGAGGCATCACGTGCTGAGCAATTTCTTTTTTCTCTAGGCTCTTAACCTCGTCATTTTCTAGTAAATTTAAACTTGTAAGTTTCTCACCCATGGTTGGCTCATTTAAATCCTCGTCAATTTGGCTTCCATTTATTGGCTCTCCATGAGCTATATCTAGTAGCAAAACTAATTTATTTGTTAAATGATGAAATTCAGGTTTTTTATTCCATTCTACCAGTGCAATGCTATCAATCTATCTATCTATCAAAGTGATATATATATATATAAAGAAAAGAGAAGCGGTATCATGTGGTCGTTGTAAATTAAATGTATTATTTTATGTATTTTATTTTTCCCCTACAAATTATGTCCAACAGAGACCCCAGTCTGTGTACATCATTAATAAACAAATCACTTATTAATATCAAAATAGCTTCCAAAACAACAATCAATCCCTCAATTGGCACCATAATTCACAAACTGTACGTGCTTCCCTCTTTTCCTAACCAGCCTTGCTGCTTTAATTAAGTCTTTATATTAATCTACTTTTGTGTACTTTTTTCTCAAATTGTTTTGAATAGTTTTTCTAAAATTTTTAGAGACAATTGCAAAAAAAATGGTATAAACTCAAAATAATTACAAAGAGATGGAAGTGTAAGACTTTGTTGCACAATTTAATGCATAAATTGGTTGTACTTCCATAACATTGCAATTATTTTGTGTTGATGCCACTTTTTTGCAATTCTCCCAAATTTTTACTGAGATTTGCTGCTATTGCCAGCTTCCTAACATATTAATGATACATTCCCGATTGATTTTCATGCTCTTGAACTTATTCCAAAATTAAACAAAATGCTCAAAATGGTCAATATGCTAGAGTGGCGTGTAAATCAAACATGAATATCATTTATGGAGTAAGTCATGGTGCAAGAAAAGTACATAGTTGATCCAAGACTCAAATGAGTAAAACCAGCTTGTTTCATATCAAACAACATGAGTCGTTCATATTCCAACTCAAATTTTGGTACTATAGAGTAGAAAAAATTCATGCGTTTGGCCAAATGACTCCAAACTAATACTAAAAACAGTAATCATCACATATGAAAGACCATATTAAAAGATTAAGAAGTCTACCATCTAGGGATAGTCTAGTTGATTTCTAGTGCTCCAGCAGCAAATTTCCTGTTAGAGAAAAAGAACATCTATCAATTCTAGGATCAGTAAATTTTGTTCTTCTCATTTGTTGCCTCCTATAGAATCCAAAAGCCATATTTAGAGATTCATCTCAATCAGGAAAAATATAAACAAAAAAACACACACACACATACACACACATACACACAAAGTCTAGCAAAGCCCTGTTAACAAGTCAGTTATAATTTAGATTAGAAAAAGAAAGAAAGGTTGGATATAACTCTGGTGCATTAAGAGGTCTAAGCTTAGGAGATTATTAGTTTGAATCTATAAATCAAGACAATGAACAAATTCATATGTATCTAGTAAAATCTAATGTCTAATGCAAGAATCAAAAGGAAGAAGGTAAGTTACATGCATATATCTAAAATATATGTGTGCATGTGCACACATTTGGACATCATTAGAAAAACAACACAGTTATCGAAGTCATAATTTCAATCTTTAGAACATTGACTTTATATATCTAAACAAAGGACAAATTTCTTTCTCACAAATTCAATATCGTTGTAAGACTAATCATATGTTGTTGTAATGCAGTCCCACCAGCCAATTAGAAGAAATACATATGAAACTAAGGGCAGCATACATCTCACATAAGTATTCACCTGCCACGTCAAGTCCAACAACACTTATCATGTAAGGTTTTGTTCTGAGCTTTGACATGCACTCGGCAACATTTCTTGCTACACCACCTAGTATATAATGCACCTGAATAAAAGAACTCCACATTATAGGCAAGTAAAAGAAAATTATAAAGAAAGTATTTCCTATTTTACTATCAAATTGTTCACCTACAGTTTGAATGAATTAAATTGAATCTACACCTATAATCTAGACTAAAGCACTTTGGTGTTATAAAAATTACCTAATAGGCTAAGCACAAATTTTCCAATCAGAATTGGGAAGCTCTCTCTTTAAATCCATTAATTTTCCAGCACTGTGCTTGGCCTTTGTGTGAGATTCCAAAGCATTTTCCAAGTTAAATGACCTGTAAGAAATTTTGGGTGAGGGAAAATTGAGATAATATTTTTGGTAACATTTGTACTATATCAGTGTCCAATAAATATCAGCAATTAACAAAGAACATTTAAAATATACGTTAACAAAGCTAACAGATTGTTATCCTAATAATACCTAGGGACAACATGGGTATATATATATATATTCCCAAACAAAAACAAAAAATTAAAATAAGTGTTGGAAATCTTGAACTACTTTAGTAAAGTAATAATCCGAAACCTAAAACTTATAGGACCAAACTTTCCCTAACAGTATTTGCAATTTGCTTTGGATTCGAGATTGGAAATAAGTAAGAGAGATTACATACCATACCAATCTCCCCAATTTCTCTAACGAAATCAAATCCATACCATACACGCTTGACTCGACACAGGGAGCAAAACTCATGATTGTTCTATAGTATATGTTTATAATCAATTAATTTCAATTGTCCAAGAGCTAGAAAAATAAAAATAAAAATAAAAATAAAAATTAAGAGTAAGATAAGACCAAATATTACATATCAAAAGATTTGTGCATTGCCACAGGCACTAGCTTCTCCCATCTACTTGATTGATTTTGTTTAAGAATATGTATATAGTCCTTTATCTTAGTTCTTTCTTCTTCTATGAATTTTTAGAATGTAAATATGGAGGAAATTATTATTGTGCTTCACATATTAACTTTAATATGAAACTAATTTTTTTAAGCTGTAAAAAATTCAATAAATAAATAAATAAACAAAACACTAACTGTACTACAAAAAATTTCAATTAAAATTCCAATTCATCTTCATCAAAAAAATACTAAAATAAAACAAGTCTAAACAAAATTTTTCTTTGAATAGCGTGTCATAAATTCTTTGTAAAAACTATATGTAATTGTGAGTAACAAAGCCAGAGAGAGAGAGAGGAGAATAAAAAGTAACTAAATCAAACCCTAACTTTTGCTCTCTTATAGTATCGCTCCTAAAGTTTATGAAATTTGCAAAATTGGTTGTGAATCGCAGAACAAAAAACAATCGAATTCAGATGTGTGTACATAAATATGCATGTATATGTGAGAAGAATTGAAAATAGATAGAACCAATTCAGAGGAGAACAGAAAGAATTGCAAATAATTGAAAACCTAGATTTCCTGAATCAGATAAAGAGAGAAGCAGAGGTGATAAAGAAGGTTGAGGATTGCAAAATTACTTGTATTCTCACAAGACACCAATGAAATCATCTAATTTGCAATTAAATCACCTGAAAATTAAACCAATTGACAGGTACATTACAAGCTTCTGAATTCATACACAATTGAAGAGAGAGAGAGAGAGAGAGAGAGAAGAGAGATTGAGAAATCAAGATAGGGAGAAAGAGCGAGATTGAGAAATCGAGATCGAGAGAGAGAGAGAGAGAGAGAGAGAGAGAGCACCCTTAAAACGATCACCAAAGCATCCAAAAGAAAAAGAGAGAAATTATTGAATTCGGTAAGATTGTTCATAGATATAAGCCTCTCTACTGTACAAAAACCCTGTTTGGTAAGACTTATTTCCACCTTATTTCAGCTTTTAACTTAATTTAAGCTATTTTGATGTGTTTGATTCAGTTTAACAATACAACTTATAATTTTTTATAAGTCAAAAATCAACTTATTCTTTGAGTGGGGGAGGAAAACCTTAATTTATAAGTAAAAAATCAACTTATATTCACCGTTATAAGCTGTTAGGCTATAAGTTATAATCACTTTCCCACAGCTCTACCAAACGGGCCAAAAGTACAAAATATGCCCACTGCAAGCAATAACAGTGACAAAATGCATCGAATTCAATGAGATTAGCATTCATGTAACTGAATGTTGAACAAAGATTACATATACTAGAATGGCTCATAGAAAATTTTGGTGAATCACGGTGTTTTTTTTAACAAAGGTTCAAAAAATTGTTCATTTTGAGATCTTTGCGGTCAGTTCTCTGACCAATTTGGCAGCAACCATAGCAGTCATCCCGTCAACAGTGTCACGTTGTGGGTTGAACTCAACTACATCTGCAGCAACAACATCAGCTTGAAGGTTGTGGAGTATGTTGAGAACATCACGGAAAGAGAGGCCTCCTGGTTCAATATGAGAGACTCCGGGAGCAAAGGCAGGGTCAAGACAGTCCACGTCCACTGAAATGTACACGCCCTTCACACCTTCCCCGAGTTTCTGCAGCAGAGTGTCGAAGTTATATAACTATATATAACAAAAATCCTCCAAGAGAATCATTCACGCTGTTTTAAATGTTTATTATTATAATTTTAAGTTCACTGTTATACTTCTTTCTGGCCTTTGAGGGCGCAAGTTTGACCGTGCTCTCCATTTTATAAGTAGAAGCCCTTGATGCTTGACAAGTTCGAACACCTAAACCGTAAGAATTATGGACATGGACATGACATGTAAATTTTCAAAAAATTTAAGACATTACAAGTGGAGAACACATGCAACATATATAATTTTATATATTTATTTTATATTATATATAAGGATAACTAATTATAATATATCATATATATAAATATTTAGGTAAAAGAGTAACAACTTTTAATGTCTAAAGGGAAATAGGTATAAATTTACATTATTTTTGTTTTATCATTGAATTCTAAGTTATTTTATTTAAATTTGTAATATCTTTCATGTGTGTATAAGTGTTGGTAAGTTTCTGACAAATGTTGTGTCGTGTTGGTATTAGACACAATATCGGATACGATCATACGACACATTACCATATTGAAGTATCTATACTTCTTAGTCCTAACCAATACTACTCAAACTATCACAATTGGACCACATCGTGTTTATTCCCCAAAAAAAAAAAAAAAAAAAAAAAAAAAAAAAAACTGGGCCACATTGAAGTTTGCATTCATTATTAACCAAATAATATATATATACTTACGGTATGAATTTTAAATTGAGAATATATATCATTGCCCACCCCATACACATGTGACCTGCGCATGTGCGCACACTCACAGAGAGAGAGAGAGAGAGATATACCAGGTTCTCCAAAAAGTGGCGATCTTTTGAAAATGATCGCATTTCAAATTGCTCCACGCCAAATCTTTTCCCTTGTTCACGGCCTTCACTTGTTATTGATCTAATACCAACCTGAACAGCAAGCATTTTAACCGTTAATGACAACAGTATAGCATCTCAATATCCAGAGTGAAGAAAATTGCCATCAAGTCAACATGTAAAACAACCAAATATGTGTTTCAACTAATCAAAGTAAATATTGGAAAAACATGAAGGACAAAAAAAAAAAAGCAAGAGTGAATATTGGAAAACAAATACTTGCAAAAGCCTCCGTGCATAACCACCCTCCATAATGCGAGCAAATGATGATGCATGAGAATATTTGTTTCCTTCAAAACAATGGTAGATATCAGGATGGGCATCAAGGTGAAGAATATCCACAGGTCCGCCAAGCTTCTCAGATACAGCTTTTACAACGGGATACGATATTGAGTGGTCACCCCCCAAAACTAAAGGGCGCAATGGATCCTGTAATGGCAACAGCAAAATTTGTGTCCTCACATATCAAATTTTCATCTTTTCTTCTCTAGTTGTCAAGAAGCAGATTACTGTAAAACATGACTTACCTGTTCCATCACTAGCTTGACAGATTCAGATATAGTATTCATCAATCTGTCGTCATCTACACCACTATCTCGTATCTCTTGGACAGGAACATCACCGACATCAGTTAAGACCCGTGGATCATTTAATTCTTTCCCTGCATTATCCCAACATGTTAGACACAGAACATACATACTTGATATCTCACAAAGCAAGCACGCCAAAAGTGCATGGTCCTAATATATATATATATATAATTATAAAATAAAATAATAAAAACAAGCAGTTTCAAAAGCAAAGATAACTTAGGGTGACAAATCAATGGGTACACAAGGTGACAAATCAACGGTATGTGTCAGGAATTCGGGGAGTCCATGAATATGCAACAACAATACAGTCAAATCCGTTGGGGAGAAATTAGAAGTCCACATGTGCAACACCAGGACCTAACATACATTATTTGGAACTCACACTCACTTAAGCATCTAAGTGGTGAGTTCATCTAATCCATATTAAGACTCCCTATACTTTTTATCCAATGTGGAGCTCTACCTACCCTAACAATCTCCCCCTCATATGTGAATCATGAATTGGTTCTGCTCTCCTTTGAGTCTGATCTACCACTCTATGGGATTGTGAAGAGCTCACCATAGATCATACACACTTCCCCTTAATTATGATCTATTACTCTCATCACAACCCAATCCATTAGAGAGAAATTTAGAAATCCATATGCTTAACACATGGGTCCAAGACATTGTTTGAAACTCATGCCCACTTAAAAACTTAAGCCAATAAGCATAAGTCTATCCAATGTATATTAAGATCCAATTCCTTTTTTATCGGATATGAGACTCTCTCTTTACACATACTCCAACAACATGCCCTTTCAATACTCTAATAGGACCCCTCCTTGGAGGGTGGCCTAAGAAATGGGTTAACCAATCATAGTTCAGTTAAATAAAAACTGAATGTTATCAATGACACAGGAAACTTGGTGTTCACATTTCCAAGGTTTTAAAGTTAGGCAAATAATTTGAGCATGAATGACAAGATTGGTGCATGCACGCCGCACACGCGCGCGCACACACACACAAACAAAAGATTAAAAAAATAACTATTCTCCCATTGATTATAATGACATGTAGAGGTAACATAAAATGGTGATTTTTTTTGTCAGCACATCCAAAAAGATGCAAATGTGCAATATAAAACCTACTAGATAATCAAAGTTCCTCAAAGATCAACAAAAAGACTGAATTCGATGATACATATGGATTGGACAAACAACTGTGAGTTGTGCAAATTTAGAACCTCTTTTCTGCACTGTCATTAGAAAAAAATGAAATGGCACGAACACCCAACCACGTTTATTTTGTGTGTATAGAAACACACAAATGCACAAATGTAGTCAGATATTTATGGCTTTATATGGAAAGCATGACCTTGATTACATATTAGCTTTTTCCCCCATCTCTCCCAACAAACACAATAGAGACGCACACAAACACAATAGTCATTAATAAAGTAAATGTCTTAGCTAGACAGATTTCACTTCACAATTTGGATACCTGCCCTGTATGCAAAGTTAAAACCTATATTACACAATAAGAGTACATGACCACGATTCATCATTTTCGGAAACAGCACCTCATCCAATGAAATCCAAAAAACATCACTCATGCTTATATTTATTCGAAAACCGAAAATCATGTTCACCTTCTTCAGTAGTGGCGTTTGTGCTGCCGCACCAGATTGCCTCCCTTATGCGAGGAGGAGCAAATGCTGGCCCCTGTAGAAATGATGAGTTATGTCCCAGAGGAATTCCAAGAAGAGATGCTGATGCTACTGCTCCTCCCAGAGCCCGAACTAGCTCTCCCTGACAAAGGGTAAAAAGTTTCAATAATCCTTATGTCATGTTTTGTCCTGTTGAAATCTAGTTTCCAAAGCAATTTTACAAATGAAATAGAACTAGAAACAATGCAAAGCTGGAATGGGCATTCCATTCTAGCCTATTCCATTGTACCAAACGTGCTTTGTTGGGAAATGAGCCCAACAATATTTATACTGAGCTAGCTATCTAACAGAAATTTGGTGAGTACAAACAAAAAAATGAAACATAAATTGAGGAGTGCTCACAACAAGTATTGTGACTATGGACGCCTTTCATGTCAAATAACTGGAAGATGTTCAGCAATGTAGTGAGAAAGCAAAATGGGTAGAAAAAAGAAGGATGACATGGACACATAGAACCATTGCCACAATAACCAAAAGAAGATGTTCAGATTGAAAGCAAGTGCTAACCCTACCAGAGACAACCAAAATAAAAATGCATTGATGCAAGAGCTGCAATCAAATTCATATTCCTGAACCAAACCACTGTAGATCAAATGTCATCCAGTCATGATAGAAGAATTACATAAGATGAGAATATCAGCTCATCCCGCGCTCAATATAATGAGGCTGTATAATCATAAAATCCAGTGGTCTATTCACAAGATTCTCATGTGTCAAGATATAAAGCATTTTGGTTCACATTGTTGGCCAGACAATGGTTGAATAAGATTTTGATAAGACACATCTATGATAGAGGTTCAGACATGAAATTTCAAATCAATGGCATAATTGTGTCAGAAAGCCACAATCATACATATTTCTGATGCAGAATTCATTCATCTCCATGAGGTGTAAAATAAGACATCATTTAAATGCAAATGACATGCCGTGTTCAATGCATGGTGGCAAATATAACAGACACAAGGCACAAAACAGGATGGTGCTAAATGAAATTGAGATATACCTTAAGCTTTGCCCTCTCACGAATAAGAGTAAGGGAAGCTTCTATAACACGCTTTTGGCCCTTTTCTATCAATTCATTTGGAACATTTGCAGCATTTAGATTGTGCAGGTAACGGATTCCCATCCTCCCAATATTCCTCATGTCTGTAAACTTCAGGAGGAAAAAAAAAATGCTTGACTGATTCTATACGTTTAAAACTGATGCAGGTGAAAAAAGTTAGCACAGTGACAAATATCAGGTACAAATATAGCAGAAGAAGAAAACACGGCATTATGACAATGTTGTGCAACATAATGATATTACTAATACTATTCTATTTGATAGATGAGTCAAGTGTTCTAGATAGGAGAATTAACCAATGTTGTATTAGCACCTTATTTTTAACATTTCAAGTTCAAAGATAAACACAAAAAAAATATTCAACCACAATATTCAAGTTCAAGTTTCTTCCCTTTTTTTTTTTTTTTTTTTTTTGGGGGGGGGGGGGGGGTTGGGGGTGGGGGTGGGGAAAATCAGGAATTGTTCACCTAACCACAATAATTGGGATAAGCGCATGTTTAGTTGTGCTTATTTACTCGTGTTCAAAGATCAAAGCCGAAACTAAAACAGAATTATACATTTGAAAATAACCACACCAAGGCAAACAGACAGAGAAAAAAAAAAAAAAAAACTAAAAGAAATTTATCTACATTAAACTAATTTACCAAATTTTAGGTGTATTGCAATGATGTGTTTTGAATGAATCCCAAACTAATAACTATTATCTTTTCGCATCATGTTTATATAAATCATATGTACTGGCTCTATATAACTAAAAACTCAATATATCCTAGACGTAAATGTCTTTGAACAAATCTCCAAAAATTTATATTCTCTACTCACTTAACATTCATCCCTCCTCAGCTAAAATGACTCCCTGCCACTGAAAACTGCCCTATGTTGTACCGAGCTAGATGATTGCACCCTAGCGACATTTCAATTCCCACAAAACTGGTTATGATCTTCACTACAAGCGACACCATGATCATGTAAATGCCGACCTACCAAAGGTTACAGCTAGAGGACACCTTATTGGATGATTACATGTTGTTGAAAACTTTCTCAGTTAAAACAAACTCTCTAAGACTTCCCTTGGTTCCTGAGGAACTAGAGCATTATTTTCAAAAACAAAAAATAAAGAAAAAAAAGAAAGGTTCCCACCTCAGTCTCTCTTGTTTTACTTTCCACTTTTAAGTTTAACTACTCAAGTAAGCTTTGTACTTGATGGAGACCGAAAAGTCAAACCTTTCGTTTTTGTAGGAATAAAATAGGGGAAGATGTTTTATTCCCATCAAATTAAAGAATAACTTATTAAGAAGACAATTATGATCACCATCATTAACAGAGACAGAGATAGCACTGCAGGGACAACTTGGAAAAAAGGGGGGCAAGGAGTATCATGACTTATAACTATAAAAGAAAATAAAATTTAATAAAAGGGCAAAAAATAAGAAAAATAGGAGAAAGCAATCAAGAAAACATAAACAAATGATTCAAGATAGAGATAATAAGGTTAATATATATAGTTCGGCCTCTTTTGACAATATCACTTTTTAGCCTAAAAGCCAAAAACTCACTAAAAAAATAAAAAAGCCAATAACCTATACTAAAAAGTCAAAAATTCATTTTTTCTCACTTTTTGCATATCTATTCGTAAAAAACTAAAAAGTCATTCTGAACATACTAATTTTTTTTACATATATTAAAATGGCCCGCTCTTGGGTTTTGGTTTTGCTATGATAAAACAAATATATTTTTCCCCCTCAGTTTTATCCGATCAGTCTTTACTAAAACAGCTGAATTTTAACCAAAAAGTGTCTCTTCACAATTGTACGAGACAAAACTAGACGATCAGAGATTACTGTGCTACTCATGGGATCTAATACCTCGATTAATCAAACATAATCAAACAAAATCAAACAAAGTTGTACACAAAATGAGCATCTATCATAATCCCAAAAACACAATTATGATCTTCAGTTAAAAAACACAACCAAACCCAATAAAATTCATATCTCCCAAAAACTTTCACAAGTTAACCAAATCTGCTTATGAGTCACATAACCCATTTGGGTCCTGACTCCGAAACCCAAAGGAAAGGAAAAGAAATCAACGAAAAACACTTAATTTAATCTATGTTCCCTTGTTTCATTTGTAACCAAGAAAACAAAACAACCCATCTCAAAATCTTGCAATTACTTTAACTGACTTAATCAAATGCTCTGTTTTTCTTAGAAATGAAACCCATCATATATTCTTTTTTTTTCTTGGTCTAGTACTCAATTTTATCAGCAACCAAACAGAAGATAGTAGCAGTAAAATAAATTTTCAAAAAATAATCAGAAAGATGTGGTGAAGAATTCTTACCAAAGAGAGAAACAGAGGAATCACAGAGCTTGAGTGAGAGAAATGAATGGAGCGATGAAGAGTAGTGGGGAGGCTTGGTTTGGTTTATATATAAAAAAGGAAGAGAGAGAAAGCAGCCTTTTTTGGTGTATGTTGCGGATGTAGAGAGCACTACGGCACTAATCCATCTGATTAATTAAATAAAAGAGATATTATTAGAGAGATTAAAAAATAATGTGATAATAATTGGATGTTTTTTTCTTGATTGGGACACTGCTGAAAATAATAGTTTTATATATTTTTAAGAGATTTTTTACAGGATAATATACCCAACAAATCTTAAGATATGAACCGTTCAAATTATTGAAAAGAGCCTAAAAAATGAGCCCAGTAGCCGGACTGGAGACCGGAGGCAAGCCACTGCCAAACAAATGTATTTTTCCCCCTCAGTTTATCCATCATTCTTTGCTAAAACAGCTGAATTTTAACCAAAAAGTGTCTCTTCACAATTGTACTAGACCCCATAATCCCAAAAACCTAATTATGATCTTCAGTAAAAAAACACAACCAAACCCAATAAAATTCATATCTCCCAAAAACTTTCACGAGTTAACCAAATTTGCTTATGAGTCACAAAACCCATTTGGGTCCTGACTCCGAAACCCAAAGGAAACGAAAAGAAATCAAAGAAAAACACTAAATTTAATCTATGTTCCCTTGTTTCATTTGTAACCAAGAAAACAAAACAACCCATCTCAAAATCTCGCAATTACTTTCCTCCGTTTGGCAAGGGCTCATTGGGCTCATGAGCCACAAAAGACAAAATAGGCTCATGAGCCACAACAGACAAAACATCACATCCAATCCCATAATCATTACACTCTTCTCTCACAAAAAAAGTCAAAAAAGCCAAAAAGCCAAGAGCCGTTCCCAAACCAAGCTTTTGAGCCCAGGCTCATATAGCCAAAAAAGCCAAAAAGCCAAAGAGCCAGCCTACTTCCTAAACGACCGACTTAAATCAAATGCTCTGTTTTTCTTAGAAATGAAACCCATCATATTTTCTTTTTTTTTTTCTTGGTCTAGTGCTCAATTTTATCGGCAACCAAACAGAAGATAGTAGCAGTAAAATAAAAAAAATAATCAGAAAGATGTGGTAAAGCATTCTTACCACGGAGAGAAACAGAGGAATCACAGAGTACTAAAATAGTCAGAAATATAAAATAGGTTTTTTTTTTTTTTTGGTCTTAATAAGATAAATATAAAATTTAATTCATAACCATTATATTATTTTTTTTAAAAAAAATTAAAAAAGTTAAAAGTCATTTTTAAATTAGGCTTTTAAATCTCAGGTTAAAATAGTCAAAAAAAAAAATTTTAAAAATCAAAAAGTCAATCTATTTCTCAAATCATACCATATAAAAAAAAATATTACAAACTCTAAATAAATTATCAAATATTTTATAAAACTACTCATTCGAGTGTAGGACCCATACACAGATTTATGTTTGTCCAACACCAATATGAAAAAGGAAGAGAGAGAAAGCGGCCTTTTTTGGTGTATGCTGCGGATGTAGAGAGCACTGCGGCACTAATCCATCTGATTAATTAAAAAAGATATATTATTGGAGAGATTAAAAAATAATGTGATAATAATTAGATGTGTTTTTCTTGATTGGAATGCTGAAAATAATCAGTGTGCTTAGTTTGAGTTTTGTGGATTAAGTTTTTTGAAAATTGAATTTTTTAATTTTCGTATTCTTTTGTTTTTAGTGAATATTTTTTAAACTTTAAATATTTTTTTTACTTTTTTAGATGCATCTTAGTTAGATGTATCTAAAAAATAAAAAATTTGTGAAAAAATATTTTAAAAAATTAATAAATACATAAAAATATAAAAAATATACTGAATTATTGTATTATTGTATTTTTGGTATTTAGTGAATTTTTAAAAGATTTTTTTTTAAATTTTTTTACTTTTTAGGTGTATTTATGTTAGGTGTGTCTAAAAAGTAAAAAAATTGCTTAAAATATTAAAAAAATTCAGTAAAAATAAAAAAACATGAAAAATAAGAAAATAAAATTTTATGAAAAGTATTTTCTGAAAAATGAAAACAAGCAAGCTGAATATTTTTTATATATTTTTAAAAGATTTTTTACATACTCTCCAATATTAAACAATAAAGACTCCCAATTTTGAAAACCGGAGTTGGAATGCCTGTTGGGTTAGGTGCACAACAGGTAATGCTGTACGGCTCCATTAGCTTATTTTGGAGTCCGTTTTGATAATATGAGCCGTTTACATTTTAAAATACATCGAGTAAAATATACCTGTAAAAAATTCAGTTAATCGGATATCATTAATCATTTCATCCACTCACATTTGTATTCATTTTAATAATTTAAATCACAATGTCATTTATTTTTGAAGATACAAATGTGAGTGGATGAAAGAGTTAACGATATCTGATTAATTTAATTTTTTACAGATATATTCTACTCGATGTATTTTAAAATATGAACGGTTTGAATTATCAAAACGGACTCTGAAATAAGCCAATGGGGCCGTACAGTGGTGCATGTTGTGCTGGGTGCACAACAAGCACCCCAACTCCCCTTTACAACCCTCAAAGTGATCTATACCATTCATGATATGGGTCCCACACATACATGAGTGATGTGGATTACTTTGGGGGTTGTGGGAGTTCCAAGCATTTTTCATATTATATAAGGAAAATAGAGTTTTTAGTGAGGAGCATTGCGAGAGTTTCAATATCCCATACTATTTTTTTTTATTTTCTTAATTTTAAACAATTAAAAAAATCTCTATTAGCTAGCTAATTAGTTTTTGATTTATTTGATAATCTCACATTGGGAGAAAGTGAGAAGCATTGCAAGAGCTTCAATATCTCATACTAATTTTCTTGATTTTCTTAATTTTAAACAATTAAAAAAATCTTCATTAGTTAGCAAATTAGTCCATGATATATTTGATAATCCCACATCGGGAGAATAAGAAAAAAGTGATTTGTTTTACTCATATAAAGTCAATCTTATACTTCCATTTAATATTATAGTGTTGTACAAGTTTTAATTTAATATAAGGAGGTTTTTAATGAGTAGCATTGCGAGAGTTTCAATGTCTTATACTAATTTTCTTAATTTTAAACAATTAAAATTTTTTCCATTAGCTAGCTAATTAGTTCATGATTTATTTGATAATCTCACATCGGGAGAAAGCGAGTAGCATTGTGAGAGTTTCAATATCTCATACTAATTCTCTTCATTTTCTTAATTTTAAACAATTACAAAAAATCTCCATTAGCTAGCTAATTAGTCCATGATTTATTTGATAATTTCACATCGGAAAAAGTGAATTGTTTTACTCATACAAAGTCAATCTTATACTCCCATTTAATATTATAGTGTTGTACATGTTTTAATTTAATGTATTTTAAATTTTAAAATAAAATTTAAAAATTTTAATTAATTAACTTTTGTGTAAGTTGGTTGGTATTTTGACCTAGCCGATTAATCTCAATCATTTTTTATTTGACTAATTCGTTAGTTTGGCCGCGATTTTAACAGTTTTATTAAAATATATTGATTCGATTTGTTTGATTCGAAATAAACTAAATATTAATTTGATTAAAGATTGAACAACTGAGATTGCTCGACTAAAAATAACTTTCTATCAAAATAATTGTTAACTTTTATTTTATAATCTCACATTGGAAGAAAGAAGAAAAAAAAATAAGTTGTTTTATTTCTGTAAAATGAACCTTAATATTGTAGTGTTGTGTATGCTTCAAATCAAGCCAATTTAAATTTTAAAATTAAAATAACATTTAAAAGTTTTAATTAATTAATTTTGTATAAGTTGGTTGGTCATTTGACCTACCAATTTTTAGTAAGGAGCATTGTGAGAGCTCTAATACCTCATACTAATTTTCTTAATTTTAAACAATTAAGAAAATTTCCATTAGCTAGTTTGTTAGTCTATAATTTATTTGATAATCCCACATCGGGAGAAGAAGAAACAAGTGAATTGTTTTACTCATATAAAGTGAATCTTATACTCTTATTTAATGTTGTAGTGTTATGTATGTTTCAATTTAATATAATTTAAATTTTAAAATAAAATTTAAAAATTTTAATTAATTAATTTGTGTGTAAGTTGGTTGGTCTTTTGACCTAGCCAATTAGGCTAAATCATTTTTTATTTTACCGATTCATTGGTTTAACCACAATTTTAGTAGTTTTATCAAAATATATTGGTTATATTTGTTTGATTCGAAATAAACTAAATATTGATTTGATTAAAGATTGGACTGAAATTGCTTGATTAGAAATAAATTTTTCGTCCAAATAATTGTAAACTTTTATTTTATAATCTCAAATCGAAGAAAAAAGAAAAAATGAGTTGTTTTACTTCTATAAGTGAACCTTAATGTTGTAGTATTGTGCATGCTTTAATTCATGAGAGTTTAAATTTTAAAATTTAAATATCATTTAAAAATTTTAATTAATTAATTTTTGTATAAGTTGATTGGTCATTTGACCTAACTGATTAGGCTGGATTGTTTTCAGTGAGGAGCATTGTAAGAGCTTTAATATATAATATTAATTTTCTTGATTTTCTTAATTTTAAACAATTAAAAAAATCTTTATTAAGCGAGCTCTTTAGTCTGTGATTTATTTGATAACTCTACATCAGGAGAAGAAATAAAAAGTGAATTGTTTTACTTTTATAAAGTGAATCTTATTGTTAAGACCCAAACTCGCCCCTATGGGTTTAGCACCGTAACCGACCAGTAATCCGAGATTACCGAAGGCCTGCTTAACAGTAAGACAGTAAAACAGAGTACAGGGGCTGGCGGAAGCCAAAACAGTAAATAAACAATGTCTAATGAGCTGTGACAGTCTGTATGCAAAAAGACTTTTCAGAACATATATACAATCAGTGCAAAACGGTATGCCCATAATATACAATCATTCAGTTCAGGAACTAATCCCTATTTACAGTACAGTAACAGTGTTGCCAGTTTATACAGTATTACAAAAACATATACAGAGACAGACGGGAGGAATAAAAATACCCCTAAGCCATAGCTGGGTAGGCTCGGAACCTCGCAGTGAGGCACAGTGGTTGGCTTGACAAAACTGGAGTTAACCCCGACGCTTCTAGCATTGGTCCGGTGCCTGTACACCTACATATATATATGAGCAGTGAGCTAAAGCCCAGTGAATAACATAATGCGTAAAGAGGTTTAGAATGAATGTTCTTATAGTAATGAAAACAGTTCATTAAATCAGTATTTCAGTCTTTCAGTCAATCAGTCATATGTGGTACATCCATTAGCATAACAGTACAGTAAGCAGTAGGTCTTAAAGACCGAATAGTAATGATGGCCATCAATCAGTAAACAGTAGTGGTTCCACGAGAGAACCGACAGAGATCTCTGTAACAGTAACAGTAACAGTAGGTGCTAAGGATGCCACAGTACAGTTCAGAACATAGGACATACATTCATTCAGTAAACAATATTAGTTCAGTAAACAGTTCAGTTCAGTATTCAGAAGATAATCATTTTGAACATATCTTTACACAATTGTTACTCACAGAGTTCTGGGCTACAGTAAGCTAGAGCGTCCCCTTGAAAAGCCAACCCTACACAATTACAGATTGAACACACACTAAGCTATACAGTTTGGGAAAGATAATGATGACTTAATCCCTAATTTGCCTCAGTGTGTTCTACATCTATATCCTCATTAAGATGTCTTAAACTAGGCCTAAGAATGCCTAGGATAGAATGAGGATGCAAAGATGCACTTTTAAAAGTATTTTCAGAAATTTTCAGAAAACAGGGGTCCCGCTCGAGCGTAAGTTACTCTGCTCGAGCGGATATGTAGACAAAGGTTTCCGCTCGAGCGTCACTTACCCCGCTCGAGCGGTCTGCAAAACAGTTAAAAGTACTGGATGGGCGAAAATCACGCTCAATAAAGCGCTCGATAGCCGCTCGAGCGTGAGACACGAGGTCCCGCTCGAGCGCAATTTACCCCGCTCGAGCGGACTGTAAAACAGTGCAAAGTACTGGGAGCACGAATTTCCCGCTCGAGCGCCGTTCTACCCGCTCGAGCGGAAAACCAAAATCTGGAAAATCCAGATTCGAGCTCCAAGTTCAAAATCAAACACAAATGTATCAAAATCAATTCCTTTGGGTCCATTTCTTGGAAAACACTTGTAGATACATAGAATACCATGATTCAAGGCTCAATTTGTAAAATCAAGGCCCAAGGGAAGATCAATTAAATCCAATTTCAACCCAATTTTTATGAACACGAAGAACATGCAAACATGCATGAATTCAAATCATTTCAAAGTTTCAAAACATGCTCTAATGAGCTTATTCTTTCAAATTCAAGATGAAATCATGATCTATAACAACAATAGGAACATGCATGTAACATTTTGCCATGAGAACAACTCAAAGCTCAACAATCCAAACATGCATGCATGAATTAAGCTATGATTCAACACTATTGGACCAAATCAAACCTTAGATCACCAAAGGCTCATGAATCATGCGAGAGTCAACACAAAACATAAACAAGATGGCAAGAAATCTACCTTAAGTCTAGAATTAAAGGTGTGGAGGCTCAATGATGCACTTAAACTTTCAATTCCTCAAGATTCAAGCCAATTCTCTATGTTGGATTCACTACTCTCACTTTCTCTCTCTCTTGGTCGGTTGTGGTGTTCAAAATGAGCTGATGAAATGTTTGGTTCAAGTGTAATAAGGCTCCTATAGATGTTAGATAGTGGCCCACTCAAAATGGCAAAGTTGTAATTAAAACCAACTTACAATTTAGCTTATTTTAATATAATTAAATCATACCAAATCACATTTTAGATAATTACACCATAAAATCACATTAATTCTAACGACTATAGAACTTCAATCGATTTTGGATTCGGCCGCCGATAAGGCCTTCAATTAACAGTTTAAACATAAAAACTGAACAGATAATTAAACAGTCAAACAGATAACATGCAATTAAACAGATACAGTCATTCGGTTCAGTTTCAGATTTCAGTCAGTCAGTTCAGTTACTTTTCATATTCGGTCTCAGTTTAGCAGTAATCGGTAATCAATCAGTCATTAATCGGTAAACAGTGTGAGGGTTGTTACACTTATACTCTCATTTAATATTGTAATGTTGTACATGTTTCGATTTAATATAATTTAAATTTTAAAATAAAATTTAAAAGTTTTAATTAATTAATTTTTGTGTAAATTTGTTGGGTTTTTTTGACCTAATTGATTAGACGAAATCGTTTTTAATTTGATTGATTCGTTAGTTTAATCACGATTTTAGCAGTTTTGTTAAAATGTGTTGATTAGATTTGTTTAATTCGAAATAAACTAAAAAATAATTTAATTAAAGATTGAACGGCTGAGATTGTTTGATTAGAAATAAATTTATTTTCCAAATAATTGTAAACTTTTATTTTATAATCTCACATCGGAAAAATAAGGTAAAAGTGAGTTGTTTTACTTATATAAAGTGAACCTTAATATTTTAGTGTTGTGCATGTTTCAATTCAAGCCAGTTTAAATATTAAAATAAAATATCATTTAAAAGTTTTAATTAATTAATTTTTATATAAGTTGATTGGTCATTTGACTTAACCGATTAAGTTGAACCGTTTTTAGTTTAACTGATTAGTTGGTTTAACCGCTATTTCTTATATTGATTTTCTTAATTTTAAACAATTAGAATTTTTTCCATTGGTTAGCTTTCATTTAACCATATAAAAATAAAATTGTAACTAGTTTATAATTTATTTTAGAATTTCATATCGGGGAGAAGGAAAAAAAAAAGTAAGTTGTTTTACTTATATAAAGTAAAATTTATACTCTCATTTAATATTGTAGTGTTGTGCATAATCCAGTTCAAGACATTTTAAATTTTAAAATAAAAACTCTAATTAGTCTATAATATGATTTATTTTGTAATCTCACATCGGGAAAACAAAGAAAAATTGAGTTGTTTCATTTTATATAAAATGAGTATTATACTCACATTCAATATTGTAGTGTTGTGTATGTTTCAATTTAAAACAATTTAAATTTCAAAATAAAATTTAAAAGTTTTAATTAATTAATTTTTGTGTAAGTTGATTGGTTTTTTGACCTAACTAATTAGACTAAATCATTTTTGATTTGACTGATTCATTAGTTTAACCGCAATTTTAGTAGTTTTATTAAAATATATTGGTTAGATTTGTTTGATTCGAAATAAACTAAAGATTGACTTAATTAAAGATTAAATGACTGATATTGTTTGATTTGAAATAAACTTTACATCTGAACAATTGTTAAATTTTATTTTACCCAATCCCACATCGGGGAAAAAAAAAAAAAAGTGAGTTGTTTTATCAATTATATAAAGTAAACATATGCTCCTATTTAATATTGTAATTTTATGCATGTTCCAGTTGAAAATAATTTAAATTTTAAAATAAAATAAAATTTAAAAGTTTTAATTAATTATTTTTTGTGTAAGTTGGTTAGACTTTTGATCGATTTTAACGATTTTATCAATAAATATATATGTATATTGTTTTATTTCTAAAAAGTATGTTTAAGTTTTACGACAAACTTTAATATAGAATAAACTAAAACTAAAAATAAAAAATTTATAATGATTTTTTTTTATCATTAATATAAATTTTTTTTTTTGTAATTTATTATATATTTTTTTCATCTTTACCAATTATTTTTATTAGGGACACTTTTTCATAAATCTCTTTTCACCTACTTATATTTTATTTACTCCACACTATTTTCTTATGTTCTAACAAGTCCTATGGGTGACATAATTACCAAAATACCTCTAATAATATTCACATTTACAGTGTGAATGTTCTGTGATGTGAATGTTCACACTATCAATGTGAATGTTCACACCGTCAATGTGAATGTTAACATGTCAATGTGAATATTCACACTGTTAATGTGAACATTCACACGTCAATATAAATATTCATATTACTAAATTACTAAACATTCAAAAAATATTTGTAAGGATAAAAATGTCCATAAAATACCTTAAATATGAGATAATTAAGATTTGGCAGATCAAATGTTTAAATAATATGACTTATTAAAATATAAGAATATCTTTTGGATTAATTGAGATACAAATACTTAAAAAAGAATTTTTTAATAAATTTTCCTATTTTAATCTTTAATTTTTGAAAACAGATTAATAATTTGAGATAATAAAAAATAAAATAATGTACTACTATTTTAAAACGATAGGAATAATAACTTTTGATAAAAGTCTCTTTTGGGAAGATGACTAAAAACTAAAAATTAACTTTTAATCTATTTTGAGTCATATCATTTTTTTATTTTTTTAAATATTTAAAAAAACAAATAAAAAATTTAATTTTTAACCAATTTTTAAAAATAATTCAAAATTATAAAAAGTAACGTCACGTGCTTTTAATTAAGCTGTAGAACGTACGTGGTTTGGTTTTATCGTAACATCCCGCGATTCTGTTCATGTCGTACTCAGACGGCTTCGATTATTACGCCGTCTGGCACGCACCCTATGTCTCACACTAGTTCATTGAGGATTTTTTCATGGATAATTCTCTCTCTCTCTCTCTCTCTCTCTCTCTCTTCTTTTTTATCTTTTTTTTTTAATGGATAATTTTGTTTATGGAAGGAGTCGATGGCTTTGTTTGAGAAGAAAAAGGCGGAGACTTTTTGTGTTATTTTGATTATAAAAAAATAAAATAAAATTTTTAATTTTAATAAGATAAAACATCATATCCAATCTATAATTATTAGATTTTTTTTCTCACAAAAATTAAAAAAATTAAAAAAACTCATCATAAACGAGATTTTTTAGCCGAAGCTACAAAGCTAAAAAACCAACCCACTTCCCAAATAAACCTAATTAAGCATATTTTCCCTAAAGTTTCCGACAAGCATATGGATTTTTCCAGAATTTTATGAAATTATACTAATATTTCCATTTTAGATATATTGACCTATTTTGGTAATTAGGTTAAAAGTCAAAAAATAATTTTTTAACTTTTGTATGTCATATCATCTTTTTATTTTTGTACACGTTTTTTCAAAAAAAAAAAAAGTTAAAAAATTAACTTAACTTAATTTTCAGATCGAATTGGAGAGTACTGTTGGGCCCATGGAGACTCACCACAGGTCCCGTTTCAATAATCCGAAACGTTCAATGTGTAGAACTCATTGAGTACTATGTGCTTGTAAAAAATCACGTTGATCGGATATCGATAACTACTTCATCGGATCAGATTTTTGTTAACTGTTTATTTTTTTTATACAAAACTTGTTTGATCTGTTTATTTTTTTTATACAAAACTTGTTTGATCATGTAGTTATCGATATCCGATCAACGTGATTTTTTACAAGTATATAGTACTCGATAAGTTCTACATATTGAACAGTTCAGATTATCAAAACGAGACCCGTGGTGAGCCCCTATAGGCAAGGGCGGACCCATGATTCGTCGATGGGGTGGGCTAATATTAAGGTAAAATTATACAATATATTTTAATTATAACCACATAAGAAAAAAGAGAACTTAATAATATAATCTAGATTTATATCTAAATTTATTGATTAGAAACAATCTAACTAAATTGTACTCGACAAGTCTTTAAAGATTTGCATTCATCGATTATAGAATCTAGATCAATTTTTAAAAAGCATGAAAAAAAATATGCTTTATTCTTTGAAAGAGAATACTCTAACCAAGAAAATTGTCTAAACCAAATATGTTGAAATCGGTGATTCTACCTTCTACATGAGGACCTAGGATATTCAAGTTTAGGTTGATAAGGCTCCAAGTTCACATAGGCTCGTCTAACCTCATCCCGTTGATTAACCGGATATTCACAAATTTGCAAGCGTAAACTAGGATCCTGTTCGATAATAGTTGAATCAAATTCGCTTGGTTTATTTGCTTGAGGCATAGAAGACGGTTGCACATCAAAAAATAAGATTTCAACAACATTGGATGTTGTACTACTAGACTTCTATTTGGATTGATAGAATGAGAAAAGGGTTTTGAATTTTTTGAGTGTGGAGGTTCCATTATTTATAACATAAAAAAATTTTAAATTTTTTTTATTCCTATTTAATATGAAACCAGATTATATTCGCAATAATTTAAAATATTAGGTGTTGACACCCCATTTTTTACGGCCTTTAAGACTTGGACATTCTTGCAGGTACACCCAATGATGAGTCTGTTTGCTTGCCGAGTGCTCGAAGTCCTCAGCGGAATGTCACAACTTTGAGCTTTTCAAACCTTACATCCTTTTTGTCTCATTTTTAGACCAGGCCTTGATCTTTCCAGCCTGCAACCTCTAGTGGCCTGCCGGCCATCCATAGAGGTTGCTGGCCATCACTTTTGGTTTGCCGGCCACTGATGTGGCTTGCCAGCCACCAGTGTTTTCTGCAGATATTTTATGCCAGCTATGCTAGCTGTGTCAGCTGTTTGCACAGATGCATGCATCTGTCCACACGTGGAGGGCTGGATCTCCTTGTAGAAATTTCATGTTTTCTATATATAAAGACCCCCTCTCCCTTGTAGCAAGGTTAGAAAATTTTGAACTCAAAAATTTTCTTCTCTCTCTACAAATTCTCTCTCTCTCTACAAATTCTCTACACTTTTGCCTACAATTTCTACACTTTTGCTTACACCTCCTTAACCAAAGTTGATCACCTTTGAGCTGAGGTTCCTTGAAACCTTCTTGGAGCTCTTGAAGGTGGTTTTGGATTGAATTAGTGCCTAAAGTTGATCTTTGCTTCAAGAGGTATACTACTTGCCTTTTAAGCTTTCTTTGTATATTTGTTTTTCTATCTTTTCCTATTGTTTTTGGGCCATAAAAAACTTTATTTTTGTGGGCTGAAATTGGTGTTTTAGGCCATTTAAGGTTAGGGGGGTATCTCACCCTTCTTTATTCCTTGCTTGTAAGGCTTTTCCACTTTTGTTTCCCTCTTTCAAACTTTCTTTTTTTGGGTTTTTGAACACTGAACTTTAGAGTATTTTCAGTGATAAAAATCATGTTTTAAAATCCAAAATTAGAGAGGTTAACTTCCCCTCCGTGTGTCTTTTTTGCTAGCCTAGTTAGCTCTATGTGTTATCTTATTTTTCTAGCTTGTTGTAGCTTAATTTCAACATGTTTTAGTCTCTGATTTAGACTATTTTAACTCTATTTTGGGTTGTTTAAGTCATTTGAGTCTTATTTTGCATGCTTATAGTGTAATAGTCCTCACAAGCTTAGTGTTTTAGGCCATTAGACACCACTTGTTTGAGTTGATTGCATTGTTTCAGTATTTTTCTCATTTAATTTTAGCAAGTATAATCTCTGCAACCTTCCTCCTTTCTTAGCTTTTCATTTTGCTTTGAAAGTGGTTTCAAGTCACTTGTTTGCCTAAGTGTGAAATTGAGGTTTCATACTTAATGGTTTAATCCCTTAGGGGGTTCATTACCAACGGTATGATGCTTTTTTCATACCCAAAGCAACTTGTGTTTTGAGCCCTCTTTCCATTAGAGGACTTAAATTCACCAATGGACTTAATTGGATTAAAGGATGGAAAGATAATTAAAATGAGTAACTAAAACTTGGGACTAAAAGTGAATAAGATAATAACTTGATGTGTTTAATTGAACGTTAATTGAACACAAGGAAAATTGGGACATTTCATACTCAAAGTGATGAAATGTGTCAAATTTCCTAGGTCTCCATTACCCTTGAGCATGAATGATAGGGTGATGGTGTTTTTGTGTCTTGTTGTTGCATTTATTGAGCTTACACATCTTGAGTAACAAGCCATCATGCAATGAAATTGCTTGAGTTGGTAGTTCGTGGCTTAGGTTCACAACGCCTTTGATTTTCCCATGAAAAGGAAGGGTGAGTTATGCAAACAACCCTTGAAAATACTCTATATATGCTCTGTTTGTCCTCTGTTGCAGTAAGATGAACTTGTGCATCAGTGGCCGGTAGGTGGCCGGCAGAGCACCATTGATGGCCGACAGGTGGTTGGCAAGCTTTACCAGTGGATGGCTGGCCATTGATGTAAACCTCAGCAGAGTGTTAGTAAGGTGGAGCAAAATGGCTCTGGAAATGTTCAACTCTGCAAATAGAGGCTTTCGAGGGCAAAATGGTGGTCTTTTCGGGTGATAACCGAGCATGTGCATGCACATCTTTTATTTCCCGAGGCAGAGTAATGGTAGAGTAGTTAAATACTTTAATTACTTAGCTTACTTGTACTTGTGTTGTTATTTAATTAGTTAGTTTACTAGTTAGTTAATTCAAAGTGTTGTAATAATTAATTAATTAGTTTAGCCATTTATTTCATTTGGTTTGTAATAATTAGCTTAATTAACTTAGCTTTAATTAGTTGCTAGTTAGCTTAGTTTATTCATTCGGACTCTCCTTCGTGAGAGCGTAATGTAATAATGTGTATGTCTTCCAACCCCACGTCTTTCTCCCTTTTATTTATCCGCTTACGATGGTTAGATTAGGGACATGTTTCAATTAGCATACCTTATACTTACATCCATTCATCTTGTATTGCATGCACCGAGGCTCGGCGCATCATTCAAACTGCATTGTTGGCTGGTTTGGCAACTAAAAAAAAGTCAAAAAGTTACCAAAAAAGTTAAAAGGTTATCACTATTCACAAAAAAAAATAATATATATAATATTAAATACCAATCAACTTCACGGCAGCCTATGTACAGACTTGAAAGCATAGGAGTGAAAGGAAAAAAAATAAAATATTACATGTGTATTTTCATTAAATTGGGTGGTAAAGACGGGCCCACCACAGGTCCTGTTTTTCTAATCGGAACCGTGCAATGTGTAGAACTCGTCAAGTACTATATGGCTGTAAAAAATCACGTCTATCGGATATCACTAACTACATGATCAAATCAGTTTTGTATAAAAAATGGATGGTGTTATAGTTAACATGTGACAAAAAAAACTAACACGATCAGATAGCTATCGATATCCAATGAACGTGATTTTTTACAAGAATATAGTACTCAACGATTTCTACACATTGAACGGTTCCGATTAGAAAAACGGGACCCGTGGTGGCCCCCACGAATTGAACAACACCGTCCAATCAAAGACTGAAAAGTAGGCAATCTTTTCCCATATCCTTTTCAGCCGAGGCACTTCCCAACCGTACGGATTCATTAATTATCTTCTCCTACACACTTATTTATACAATATTTTAATACATATTTTTTCATAAAAAGTCAAAAAGTTAACTCAAACATCCATATTTTTTTCGTCAACTTTTTAGTCCAAAAAGACAAAAAGTGCACTTATTTAAGACACCCCAAACAACCCATAAATACATTCTTTGAATACGTGCTTAGACTGTATGCTATTTCATTGATTCAAATGCTATATTAGTAGCTAAGCCTATTAAAATGCATTTTTCGCATGTGTTGCATTAGGCATTTGGCATAGTTAGGGACATGCATTTTTCTAACTAGTTTCTTTTCTTAGCTTGGAGTACTAGGTGAGCTTTTAATGTTTTAGCATACTTGTATGAGTGTGAGTGATTGCTATGTCTAGCATGCTTGTCATGAGGCTAAATGCTTACTTGTTAAATTGCTTGAATGCCTGTGGATGAAGACTTATTGTTTGAATTGGAACGATTCAATAAATGTACGTTTTAAGCCCACTTTGTTAAGTGGCAAATTCACAAACTTTAAGCTCACTTGAGGTGGCAAATTCAAACCCTTTTGAAAAGCAAACATGAAATTGAATTGTTCAAATTCGGACAAACTAGTTTATACTTGCTTATGCACATCACATAGTAATGCTAGCCTAACAACCTGAACAAGAGCATATAATATTGATAAAAATCATATCATGATTAGTAGAGGCCGATCTTTGATCGGGCGAGCAGGGGTGCTCAATTCATGACCTTCCTCTCTCGTACCTAAGTTCTCGAGCCGAGGTAACTTTGGTGATGACGGACACGTGGCCTTTGGCATGAGTTATGGGTTTTCTAATTTTTCCCAAAATAAAATATTTAGGTGGCGACTCTATATCTAGCAAAGCAGTCCATTTTTGGCAATTTGATTCAAAATCGATTTTCTAAAAGATTTGCCGAATTTGGACTGTTTGGTGTTTATCAATTTCACATTACACTTGTGAGATTAGATTCAGAACTGCATGAGTTAGAATTGTAGGGCTTCTTTCGAGTTTCCAAAAGGGGGTGCGAAAAAGTCAAGCTACAGTTTCTAGTGACTCTGCTGGGGATTTAGAGAACTTGGCTTGAACTCATGATATGAAATTTTATCTACACTTATATGTTTCTTTACATTTGCATTTGCATTGGTGCGCCTAAGTCACTATGTTTACCATCTGCTATTCTTAGACGGTTTGCCGGAGGCTTGCCTAAAAGCTTGCCGAAAGGCTGACCGGTCGCGAGCTCTGCCACGATGGGAACACAACCCTTGGATCTGGACTACCGCTGTACCATTTGATCATCCTTTCACTTCTCGGTGTTAGGTATGAGAGGTATATTAGGTAGTCTTACTGAGGTATCCTTTCTGACCATTCGGCCTAGTTGCATATCGAAAGCCATAGAGACTGTTCCAAACTAGGATATGATGCTTACCCGAATCCAGGATTGCGTGAAACACTTTTGTTTGAATAGTGCACCCTAGTTTTCCTGACGAAACTAAGGCAGGGTAACCCTACCCCCTCATAGGGGTGTTTTGGTTCTTACTTAATTGGTATGTGCTTTTAGAGTGAAATTCTACAGGAATGTACGTATCAGTTGCAAGTTTGGTTATTAGATTTGGGGGCAGAAGTCAGTGTTGAGTGCTGTTCTACAACTTTTGATTACAACTGTGTGTTGTTCACATCTGAGCTGAGGTGCTGTGCGGTTTCTGGTTTTTGTTTTCCTTTTTGCTTTATTTCTTTTTGCAAGGTAGTTTATCGCAATTGCTTCAGACAGTTCTGTTACCCCCCTAAGCACTTTGAACCCGTGTAAGAAGACTTTACAGATTTGGGGATCTTGTTAGGGGACAGTTTGTGTTTGCTTCACTCCCACCGGCTACCAGACGAAGGAGAGTTAGGCATAATTTACTAGTCCAGCAGACACCCTTTACATCACTTGCATCAAGTCAAAGATACATCTAGGCCAGTAAGAGATCACTCGCCTATTCAGATGACTCAGTACCTTGCAGCCAGTATGGAGGACTTGATCCGTCATCTCCAACAAACAGTAGAAACCATACAGCAAGATGCTACTCGCCAAGCTGAAGTTACAGCCCACAAAGCTGAAGTGATAAACAGGCTGTAGCAACAGCAACCACAGCCAGTAGTGACTTCTGCATCTCATGCACCTCTAGTGGGTATCCCAACACCTGGAATTACTGCTAATGTCCAAGAGAATCTGGGCAACTCGGTAGACCCCATCCCACCACAAGCCTCTAAGGCACCAGTGTACCAAACTAAGGCGTCGTTTGAATTTGAAATTGACTAGACTGTGCTCAAGGTCAACAAGTTGGAGAAGCTTTTCAAGTGGGCACAGGGCGTAAACTCAATCCCCAACATCGAACATGGATACACTGACTTTGCAGTGACTTTGCCAGATCGGTTTAAGATGCCACACATAGATCGGTTTGATGGCTCTGGGGATCCCATGGTTCATTTGCGGTTGTTCTCTGATATCCTGCGGCCGATAGGCCTCACTAGACTTTAAAAGTTATCACTTTTCGGCCGGACCTTGTCAGGGATAGCGGCTATCTGGTATGCAAAGTTGAAAAACTCCATGAAGCAAAGTTGGGAGGAAATGTCTGAGGCCTTCATCGCACAATACTCCTATAATACGCAGATCGAGGTCACAACCTGTGATCTTGAGGCAACCCGCCAGGAGCCAAAGGAGGGCCTTTCTGACTTTGTAACCAGGTGGAGGGCCAAGGCTTCGATGATGACTACCAAGCCATCTGAGAAGGATCAAATCAGGATGGTGGTCTGCAATCTGCAAGGGTAATTATTGCAGAAGATGATTGTCTTGCCGTTGTTCACATTCACTGAGCTTCACAAAATAGGAGTTCAAATTGAAGATGCTATGAAACAAGGGTTGATAACCGATGAGAAGGAGCAGGCCAAGAGGCTTTTTTCACGTAGTTCCAATGCAACCACTAGTGGAAGCACAACTGCGTGGCCATCTGATGTGAATGTAGTCACCATTGCAGCCAAGACCACCAATCCTGCAGCCAGTACAAATCTACAAACCTCAAACAATCAGGCCCGATCTCAACGGGTTTTTACCCCGCTCTATATGTCTTTATCCTAAGCCTTGAGGGTGCTGATCAAAAAGGGGCATCTTAAGCCGTTAGAACAATGCCCACTATCCGATCCTCTTTCACCAAAACACAACCTAGCCAAATACTGTGCTTTTCACCAGCAGCACGGTCACAACACCGACCAATGCTACAGGCTGCGTCATGAGATTCAAGATCTCATCGACAACAAGGTGATAGTACCACCCCAAAAGCCAAATATGACTACCAACCCTCTTCCAGCCCATAACCAAGTTCTCCCACCTCGGAACTTAAATCTAATTCATACACTAGCCATCCTATATGACCCCAGCATATACATTACCTTTTTTCACCTACCCAAACTGGCTGTGTTCATCCCTGAAAGCACAGACTTGTGCATGATGGACACTTCCATTCTTCAACCTGAACCCGTGGTGGTGACAATGGCAGAAAGAGGGAGGTTGGCCTTGGAGGAACATGTTAGTCCATTGCATGAGAGCTTTGTAGACTTATCTGAGGGGGTGTATGACCCGTGTTGTTACATTGTGCCAGTTGATCAAGCTAAGCCCGAAGTGGTATTGCTAACAACAGCAGAGATCAATGTGGTTAGAGAGGACGGCCCAAGCCAAGGTCTAGATGATCTAGCAGAGCTGGAAGAGGACTTAGACAATCTACAGTTCTATGACGAACAAGATCAAGGGGATGTGCAAATTGACTAGTTTAATCTGAATGGGTCGACGGACAATTCGGGGTGATTAAGTGATGAACCTGATCAAGAGGAAGAAATTGAACCAAAACCTGAAGAAAAGAAAGTAAGAATACCTGTAGTGGCCAGAATGGCTGAGGAAAATGGAAAATCGCTGGAGAGCACTGGTATCAAGAATTTAGCTCAAGAACTGGGTGCCATGAGTACCGCGGATACAGAGCAGGAAACCGCATTGAAACGGTTTGTGCAAGGAAGGAATCAAGACAAACAGAAAGTTGGAAAAGCCTAACACCCTGCAGGGGATATTTCTGATGAGAGAGTGATCAGAACGGAGCCAGACAACTGTTTGTTGGCTGCCGGAGGTGCATGGTGGGAGGATAATGATTTGCATTTGGCTCACATCGATGAGGATTGGGGTGAGACCTGCCAAACAACACCTGGTACTCTAAAGAGATTGACCATATAATGAGGAGTGGGCATTATTTCAAGCCGCCACACTTGGACCAAGTCGAGGCCTCGGGGAAAGATAAAGAGGTTGAGAAGTAGAAGGAAAAGCAGTTGGAAGAAGAGGCGGTGCTGAAACAACTGAAGAAAATTCAAGCCGATATTTCAATCTAGGGTTTGCTTATGGCTTCTTGAGTGCATCGACAGGCTGTGTTATCAGTGATGGACAGGGCCAAATTGTCCATTGACACGACTCCTGAACAGCTTATGGGGTTGGTTTTCCTTGGAGGCGCTGCGCCAAGTTTAACCTTCTCAAACAAGGAACTACCGTCGGAAAGCTCAATACACAACAAACCTTTGTACATATCAGTTGAGTGTGGAGAGAAGTGGGTGCCAGTGGTGTTGGTCGATACAGGGTCGGCTATCAACATCTGTCCGTCTCGTACAGCTTATGCTATCGGCTTGAAACCAGCAGATTTCATGCCTACAGCCCAGGTAATTTGGGCGTATGACAATATGAGCAGAGAGGTTATGGGCACGGTGTAGATCAGAGTTCAAGTGGGCCTAGCTCAACAGGATATTGAGTTCCATGTCCTGGATGTGCCAGCCACTTTTAATCTACTGTTCGGGAGACCTTGGTTGCACTAAGTAAAAGTTGTCTGTTCTACCCTCCACCAAATGCTGAAATATCCCCACGGGAAGGGGGTAGCTATTGTGTTCGGGAATTCATCTATACATCCTCTGCTAGAGGTAACTACACTTGTGCTGGAAATTGTTCATGGCGAAGAGGATGTTTTCCTTTCAGGGTTCACTCTAGCTAAGGCTCGAGCAGTGCAAACCATCTTGGCAGTTGATGAGGGCTTGTCTGTCAGCGCCCAATCAATCTATTTCATGAACAAGCTCCAACATGTGCCAGGAATGGGGTTGGGGAGAAGTGGCCAGAAGGGCGTCATAACATTGGCTGATGTGCCATATAACCTGCATGCCTTTGGTCTTGGCTATACTCCTACCAAAGAGGATTGGGTTAGGAAAGGAAAAGAGATGGCAGGCAGAGCTAGAACTAAGCAGACTGGGAAGCGCTATGAGCTTGTGCACAGACTAATCCGGGGAACCTTGAATGGCCATTTTGTTCGGGAGGGAGAAGACTTCCCATTTTGTGGTTTCCCCGAACCCTAGTTCAATTCGGAGAAGCAGCGTGTTCCCGGTTTTGAAATCTTCTTTGACTTGCAATTGCAAGATAGTGATACAGAGGAAAGGGCTGAGCCAATTACTGCTGAAGCTGAAAAGAGCATAGAAAGTGACTCGGATAACAGTGAATTTGAAGTAGGGACAGCACTGGTATGTCTCATTTCAGATTCTCCGGCCGACTCAGAGAGCTTGGGGGATAACTTGACCATTTCCATGATCGGGGATCAACCGGGTGTGAACCCTTTTAGCAGCATTTTGGATGCATTTGATCCACCATCTCTCATTTGGTAGTTGGAGGAGGGCTACCTGTCTGGTAGTTCTGAGTCGGGTTGTGAGCCAGAATCTGATTCCACAGAGTCTGTGGAGTTGGAATCAGATTCCGGCGCTTCTGAGTTTGAGTTCGGTATTCTTGGGGGTGATAACCCAGATGCCAAGGTTTTATCCAGGTTGTCTTTTTCCTTTGCTTTTGAGTTGCTTATAACCGAAGAGCTGGATGAGCTGGACTTGATGAATAAGAATGCCACTATAGATTCTGAGTATTTCTCTGTGCCACTTGTTTATTGCATTGATCATGATTTTCAAAATTTTGATGAAAACGAAGAGGAAGGAATTCCTCTGGTTTTGAAAAATTTGATTACTCGAGACGAGAAGAGGTTTGCAAAACCCCTTGCTGATGAAATCATTGCTTTTAATGTGGGTACTGAGAAAGATCCGCGTCTGGTCCAAATCAGGTTCACGTTGTCTTCAGAAGAGCACGAGTGTTTAGTCGCTTTATTAAAAGATTTCAAAGATGTTTTCGCGTGTTGCTACGAAGACATCCCTGGAATCGATCCTAAGATTGTACAGCATCGGATCCCTCTCGACCCCGAGGCCCGACTTGTCAAACAGAAGTTGCAGAGAATACACCTGGATTGGGCTTTGAAGATTAAAGAAGACATTACCAAACAGATTGAGGCAGGGTTCTTGCTTGTGTCTAAGTATCCAACGTGGTTGGCCAACATTGTTCCAGTCCCGAAGAAGGATGGCAGAATTAGAGTCTGTGTCGACTTTAGGTATTTGAATAAGGCTAGTCCGAAGGATGATTTTCCCTTGCCACATGTTGATGAATTGGTAGACTTTATCGCAGGTCATGCGTTGCTCTCCTTCATGGATAGATTTTTCGGGTATAATCAGATTCTAATGGCGTTTGAAGACAGGGAGAAAACTGCATTTACTATGTCGTGGGGAACTTACTACTACAGGGTGATGCCGTTTGGGCTGAAGAATGCCGAGGCTACCTATTAAAGGGCTGCAACCACAATTCTACATGATATGATCCATAAAGAAGTCGAGGTGTACGTGGACGACATGATTATCAAGTCCAAGGAAAGAGAGGGCTACTACATCGCCTTGAAGAAATTCTTTCAACGGATCAGATAATACAAACTGAGGTTGAATCCGTAGAAGTGTACTTTCGGCGTGACAGTAGGGAAAATGCTGGGTTTCTTGATCACACAGAAGGGCATCGAGGTAGATCCTTCCAAAATCAGGGCTATCCTAGAAATGCCACTACCAAGAACTGAAAAGGAGGTGCGAGGCTTTCTAGGTAAAGTGCAATTTATAAGACGGTTTATTTCTAAATTAATCTTGACTTGTGAACCACTATTTGGTCTTTTGAAGAAAGGAAGGAAATTTCGATGGGATGATCGATGTCAATTTGCGTTTGAGCAGATCAAGCAGTATTCTCAGAATCCGCCAATGGGAAGCCCTTGATTTTGTATCTGTTAGTAACGGACACCACAATGGGATGCATTCTTTCTTAGGAATCTGAGGATAGGGTAGAGAAAGCTATCTACTATTTGAGCAAGAAAAAGCTGGATTATGAGACCCGTTACACTCTTTTAGAGAAAGCTTGCTTAGCCTTGGTATGGGCTACCAGGAAGTTGAGGCACTACTTTCTAGCTCACTCCGTAATTCTAGTTTCGAGATTAGATCTCATCAAATATCTCTTTGAGAAACCAGCGCTTACTGGTAGGCTAGCTCGTTGGTTGCTTTTTCTCTTCGAATTTGATCTGAAGTATGGTACTCGCAAGTCGGTCAAGGGGACAGCAGTAGTGGAGTTCCTGGCAGATCACCCAGTAGAGAGGGATGAAGCGGTAGAACACCTATTCCCAGATGAAGCCATTCTGCAAGTCGAGGAAGAGATTTGGACAATGTACTTTGACGGAGTGTCTAATCAATACGGTTATGGGATAGGTGTGTTGTTGACAGCACCCGACAATTCCTATATACCTTTAGCCTTCAAACTCCGGTTCAAGGTATCCAATAACGAAGCAGAATACGAGACGTGTATCGCTGGTTTGGAAGCTGCCCTAGAACTAGGGGTAAAAAGGTTGGACGTAATCGGGGACTCGAACCTAGTAATTTCTCAAGCCAATGGAGACTGGAAGGTCAAGGAAGAAAAGATGAAGATCTATCATCAGACCCTGGATGTTCTGATTCCTAGGTTTAAAAAGCTGACTTTCACTCATCTATTAAGAAAGAACAAAAGATTTGCTGATACTTTATCAACTCTATCTTCTATGATTGATATCCCGTTGGGAGTCCGGATACGTTCGACCATTATTGAGCAGAGATATACGCTGGCCTACCAGACTTTCGTCGCAATAGATGAAGTGTAAGATCAAAACCCTTGGTTTTATGATATCTGGAACTTCTTGGAAAAAGAGGTTTATCCACCAGGGGTAAATACCAAAGACAAAATGGCAATACGGCGGATGACCATTCAATTTATCATCTGCGGAGGTAAATTGTACAAGAGAGGTCATCCGGGAATACATAAGTTGTGTGTCGAAGCAGAAGAATCAAAGCGCCTAATGGAAGCCATCCATGGGAGAGAGTGTAGAGCGTACATGAACAGGGTAATGTTAGCCTGGAAGATTCTAAGGCGAGGTTACTACTGGTCTACCATGGAGGAGGTTTGCATTGGTTTTGTTCGGCGATGCCACAAATGCCAAATTCATGCTAATCGCATGAACATCCCGCCGTTGAAGCTGTATAACATGACTTTACCATGGCCTTTCTTAGTTTGGGGAATCGATGTCATCGGCGCAGTCACACTGAAAGAGACAAATGGGCATGAGTACATTCTAGTGGTAATTGATTACTTTACAAAGTGGGTGGAAGCTCGGTCTTACGCAGTGTTGAAAGCATTGTATGTGGCTAAGTTCCTCAAAAATAATATCATTTGCCGATATAGAGCCCCAAACGAGATCATTTCAGATAATGGCTCCCATTTCAAGAATGAAATGATTGACTTGTTGGAGAAATACAACGTGGCTTTCCATAAGTCATCTACATATCGGGCGCAAACCAACGGAGTTGTTGAGGCTGCCAACAAGAACATCAAGCATATTTTGCAGAAAATGGTTGAGACCTATAGAGACTGGCCAGACAAATTGCCATTCGCACTCTGGGGCTATAGAACTTTAATTCGGACGGCTACATGGGCAACTCCTTACTCTCTTGTCTATGGGATGGAAGTTGTTCTGCCAATCGAAATAGAAGTCCTGTCCCTGCGAGTTATAGCTGAATGTCAGATAGCAGAGGCGAACTGCAGCAGAGTAGGTTTGAAAAACTGATGCTGTTTGATGAGAGAAGGCTGAAAGCATTGTACCATGTTCAGGGCTATCAACACAGGATTGCCAGGGCTTTTAATAAGAAGGATAAGTCCCGAAATCTCAAAGAAAGGGATTTGGTGCTAAAAGACAACCGAGCTCCCATTCACGACCCTAGGGGCAAGTTTAGACCCAATTGGACTGGTCCTTACATCATCAACACTATGTGGTTGGGTGGAGCTGTCATTCTCATGGACCTGGATGTCCTAAATTTTCCCAACCGATCAACATAAACAAGTTGAAGAAATACTATCCCCGAGAGGCTTACTAGGTCGAAAACACGGAAGGGTGACTTAGGCAAAAGTTAGAGCACAAAAAAAAAATAAAAAAAAAAATAAAGAAAAACTGAGCTCGTAAGGTTGAAAACCCTAAAAGGCGGCCTTGACAGAAGTTAGAGTGTAAAAGGAGAGTCTTAATACTCGAGTGAACTTGAATCGAACTAGTAAGGCCTGATTTCCATCTTCAAGATATGTAGGCAACTTCATCCTGAAGTTTGGCCCTAAACACCTCTAATTCAACTGTTCTGTCCATGCATTTGAGCTGATCATTTTTGTTTATTCTTTATCTGAAAGTTTGGTTATGATATCTACTCTGAGAGAAGAGCTGGTTACAATGCTGAGTAGTGTTATTTAGTCAAGGGGCAATTTGTGATCTTTGGATTCGGGGTTGTATATCTCGAGGATTGATTCCGTGTGTGTCAAGTGGTGATCCTTATCAAAAATGATTTTGAAAAGTTTTGATAAAAGTTGGTTTTGCTCAAATTTTACCTTTTACAACTTAGACCATTTTTGGACTAAAAGGAAAACGTTTAGTGCTCACAACTTTAATTACATTGATTTCAATACAAAGTTCTCCAACTCTCGATACAAATCAAAGTTGCTTTTATTACATTCATAAAACTTGAAAAGTAAAGATCAAAGCAATAAACTAGGGGCATAGATGAGTCAGGTGCTCCTGCATCCCCCGCTCGTACTTGTGGAAGCTTCTAATGCCAAAGTGGGCCTAGTTTGTGCGTCAGCCTCGAGCCAAGCCAGACATTCGCTAGAAAGGGCGCAGTTGAAACTAGGGGCAGGGGCCAGAAGCTCTCTTGTCCTCCAAGCAGTGAGGTACATAGCTAAATGTGAACCTCAGATGGGGAATGAAACCAGGTACTCTACCCCCTCCTCTAGGTGAGTCCGGTCATGTCCAAACTGATGTCTGAACCGGAAAAGGAAGTAGAATACACAGTGTGTAAGGCTGATCAACTGAATGCCAGGTTGCTGAGTCATGCTGTAGCTCATTTCGGTCAGGTTAAGCTAGGGGCAACGCCAAGCAATGTCAACAGCAGACCTGTTGCATATCCAGTGGCACCACTACCTATCATTCGGGAAATCCACTAGTTGTTGGTGGAAGAAGTATGCTCGAGCTGAGTATGCAGGGTAAGAGTCCACTACCTTCAGCTTATCCATAAGCCTCACTTGGGGATGGATGAAAGAAAAGAGAGATGTATGTTGAGAGAACAGTGAGAAAAAGGCTTTGAGTGAAAAATAGAGCATGAATGCTGAGAGATGTAAGAAACACATATGAGAAAGGGTGGGAAACATTACTTGAAGAAGTAATGGACTTCCTGCGAATTTGATAGTCTCTCGCTGATGGAAGGTTTCTAAGCCCATCAAAGTCTCAGCCAGCACCAAACCAATGCAACTCTTGCCCTCTTTCAGGCTTTGCGCCACTTCAATTAGCCGAATGCTAGACCCTCTGAAACTAGGGGCAAGAAAGAAATAAGCCAGCATGCATAAGCAAAGGGCGTGTTGCCGAAAACTCCTCTAAAGAAGGTTACCTTGGTCACCGACATCAGAAAATCAATGAATCAGGCTGGGAATATTTAGCTCTCCATTGTGGACCAAGGATCGAGCCTCATGTGGAGTGAGCCCACACATTCATCCCAAAGCTTGGATGTGGCCAAAACGGGGCTGAGGTATGATTTCCTCATCACGCCGGGATTCCAGTAGCACCTGAAATTCTTCAATTGTCGAGCATATCTCTTGTCCCTCGAAGCTAAAGACATGTGTAATAGGGTTCCAACATCTAGCTGCGGCATGTAGGAATGGAAAACAAAGCGGGGAATGGCTCAGCGGGAAAAGTGCATCCGAGCCATCTAAAGTCGCAATCCAATTCGAGAGTTTTTTGGTGAAAAATGGCTCCATTTGTGAAGAATTTGTAGCTGAAATGAAGAAACCACGAAGCTCAACCTTTTGTAAAAGATAAGGCAGTGAGTGGAAGCCAGGTGTCAACATTCTGGAGGTCCTTCACATTGTTGGCCGGCAGGTAGTCGGCAAGCCACATTGGTGGCCAGCAAGGGACATTGATGGCCAGCAGGCCATTTCTTGTAGCCGGCAGGTGGCCGGCAATTTCCTAGTCTAGCCCGCACCCTTATCCTCGGGTTTGCTGTCCACCTTTGTGTTGAACAGTGCTGGAAGCATGTGTTTTGTTCTGCTCTTTGTGTTTTAAGGTTTTATTTTGAGTCTTTTTGGTTTTAGCAAGTTTGTCGAGTTGTATTTGAGTTGTTTTGCTTTATCAAGTTATTGTTGTTTTGTTTATCGAGTTGTATATTGCTTTTTATGTCAGTTGTTGGTCGGTTCGTTACCCGATTAAGTTTTTGTTTCAATCAAGAGTGTTATCTTGGCCGATTTGATTCCATGTCCATTCCATGCTATGTGGTGTTCATGATGCAAAATACAACACTTTTCATAAAAAATTGCTTTTTTATTCCGATCATGGCTTTGTTTTTACAAAAACCTGTTTAAAGCTATACAATGTGCTAATGCTATGCTACTAAGAAAAAGAAACTAAGCAAAAGTACAAAAAAAAATCAACGTCGGTCGCCTCAGGCTCGAGAGGCCCTTTTCGTTCTCCTCCTCGGAGGGAAGGATTTTGGGGCACTGTCTCCATTAGCACCATTGTCTGAATCTGTCTCAGAACTCGAGTCAGTGTCATCTCCGCTCTCTGCTCCAAAGCCCTCCTCAGCATCATCGCCTCCGCTCTCGGAACTCGAGCCAGCGTCGTCTCTACTCTCTGATGACTCCGAATGCTGACTTGTTGCCTCCTTAGAGTCGCTCGTTTCAGCACCATCATCACTCAGAATGGGCTCTGAGGGGCCGCTCTTGTCTCGGGTGCCCCTAGCTCTACTTCGGCCGTGTGCTGGAACCCGTCTCTCTCTCTCTCTCTCTCTCTTAACTCTGTTACTAGGGGTGGTACTGCTGGTGCAAGTGCTGCAGCTACCGTTGGTGCCATCGACATAGGTGGAATCTGAAAAGATAGTTGTCAAATATCAGTTACAACATATGTATCAGATGTAAGCATAGTATATAGAATGAGTGTGCGCAGAAATCAGATACAGTATATGAATACAATGTGTGACTATAGTGTGTGAGTGCAGTGTGTCAGATGCAGTGTATCAGTGCAGTTTGGGAAGTTTTCAGTTGAAATGTCAGTGTCAGTGTGTCAGTGGAAATTTGATGCCTGGAGTGCAAACTGAAGAACTTATCGGGATACCATGGAGGCCGAGCAGCGTCTCCCTCCTCTGTACCATCCCCATCAATGAGGCTATCAGCTCGAGGGCGCCTCCTGTGTACTCTATAGATGCCTGCAAATGCATTTGAATGATCAGTGTTCGCAATAAACATATCTGAAGTGAAATGTGGAGTGTAAGTGCTAAAGTGTGGTTCATACCGGAGTCAGGCCTCGGACCCTGACAAGCTCGTGCCCAGCCGCTGCAGGCTCAATCGGGACTTGGTAAGCCTTCCTGGTATGCCGCCAGCAAGTCAGCGCAGTCAGAAGCTCTGGCCAATTAGTCCTCTGCCTTGCTTGGGAAGCCCCTCTACCACAAGCCCTACTCGCCCGGGTTACTCTAGGCCTCTCTCTCGTAGCAGAAGCTCTCGCCTCCTCATTTCCATGAGCACCAGTCAGGGGTGCCATTAGATGTGTCTAAATGAAGGCTGCATAGTCTCCCTCTACTCGGAAATAGCTGGCATCCAAGCCTACCATAAACTGGATGACCTCCTCAACAGATAGGCCATCTGCAGATCGCATGGACTCTGGCGGAGTCATTAGGACGATCGGGTCAGGCATGCTTATAATCTGGGGCACGAAGCGCTCGTCCAAGAACCAGGCCCGGCAAATTGGGCCCTCGAGTAGGATGCGGTGGCAGGAAGTGGCCCAGGCCCTAGTATATTGGTCCCGGACCCCCACTGGCTTCATCGCCTATGGCCGTTTTGTAATTTGCAAATAGAGGTTGTACAGATGATTAGTTGCTGTCAGTTGCTAAATATGAATCAGAATAGTGAGAAAGCAAAAATGACTATGCTTCGGGTTACCTCATGAGCAGCCATGGTGTCGAAGTAGTGCCAGAAGAATGTAAAGGGCTCGCGGGTCCTGCGCTGGAGCCGGCCGTTATACCTCCGTGAGTAGGGGACTATCAGGGGAAACTCCTTTACAGGCTTTAAGGCTAGAGTCGAAAAGTATGCATAGACCCATAGCTGTGGAGAAAATGCAGTGATATGTGATCAAGATAGTATGAGCAGATGCAGAAAGTGCAAAGCAGAAGCATAATGTATGAGCAGATACAGAAAGTGCAAAGCAGAAAATGTAAAGTAGAAAATGTAAAGCAGAAAACGTAAAGTGCTAAGAGGGAACTAAGATGTGTACCTCCCAGGCTCGCTAGTAGCCTCCAATCAAGTCTCTTTTTAGATGGGAGGTTGAGCTCATGTATCCATGTAAGGTGGCGAGGCCAGTTTCGCCCCAATCGTAGAAGCGAACCCGAGGAAGGGTCACCAGGGCACTCAGCAGATATAGGTCCACGGTGTTCCACTTGTTTGAAAACAGGGTAGTACCGAAGATGAACATCAGGAAGCCCCTAGCATATTGCCTTGTCTCATCCACTGTCTCAGGCTCACTCCCTCTAAATCACACAGCGAACCAGCTGTATTTAACCATACCAGTCTAATACATGGGTGGATGCGCTCCTAGCAGCTCGAACCAGGCCGCCTCCCATTCCTCCATGTCTGTATCGAGAGGGATCGGATCACCCTCTACATCTAAGCCAGTGATCATGGCAAAGTCATAGGGAGTCATCGTCACCTCCCCTGTGGTGGAAAAGTGGAAGGAGTTTGTGGTGTCCCACCACCTTTCCATGAGTGCTCCCAAGAGAAGACGGCTCGCGGTGACCCGTGTTAGGCCAGAGCAGAATAGGCCAAAGCTAGCTTCATCTACGATGTCACGAACTCCAGCAGGGAGCTCGTTGAACCAATCTCGGGCGATCGTAGCACCGTACCCTCGAAAGGCACGAGACTCGCCTTGTGGCAAAGAATAGATGAATCAGATAAAACAGTGATGATAGTATGGTCGAATAAAAGGCAGTGCAAGAAATGCAAGTAAAGAAAGACAGAGATGCATGAAAACAGAGTTCATACCTCAACGACAATAGTTGACAGGTGGGAAGCCGGCTCCCTCATCAAAAGGTCCTCTAGTGTGCCACGAGCAAACTCAGTGAAGCGTTTGATGCCTTCGGAGGTAGGCAAGATATGTGTCTAAGGATGATATCTCTTTGGATCCAAAGGCCATACCCTCAGCGGTAACGGCTTTGGCTCGGCCTCAGGCTTGAACTTTGCCTCAAGGTCAGCCTCAAGGTCAACTATCGGCTCCTCTGCCTCGAGAATAGGTGGAACTACTAGAGGAACCTCGGGAGGAGCCCCGTCATGAGGAATCTCGTTCGCTATCTGGAAAATGGGTGCAAAGTAGGTGAAAAAGTGAAGAAAAATGTCGAAAAAGGGTAAACTTGAAAAAAGTCAACCCTAGGAGAGAGAAAATGGAAGAAAAAGTCAAAGCCGGGAAAAATGTACAAAAAAAGTGGAAATGAAGGAAAAGGCGTCGAAATCAAATTTCAATCGGTTCAAAAGGAAGGAAACAAAAAAGGTTTAGCGAATCAACTTCGCGTGGGGCGTTGGAAAATGTGTAGAAAGCACCAATCTAGAGAGAATGAGTGTCTAAAGAGAGATGGAGAAGATTTTCGGGCATGAGGTTATAAGGAAATGAGCCCTAGTTGCTTATACGTAAAGACCCGAGGCTAAAAGACCAAAAAGCCCTGAATTTGCCATCGTTGGTTGGTAGTTAACCGGCAAGGCTCACCAGTGGCCGGCAGGTGGTTGGTGGCTTCCCTTGGGGTCCTGATGATGTTTTATGTCCTTGGTTCCCAAGAAGTATAGGGTGGGTTCACTGTTTGGTTCAGATTGTCTCTATGGAAGCTCAAAATTATGTTTTCGGTGCGTGATGTTCGTCACTTGTCAACATGAACGAGGTGTATCCTTGTAACTCTTCCGAGAGGTAAATTGGAAGTTGTTTCTCAAATCATGCTTTTATAAACGTATTTCATGTTATTGCATTGTACATGCATGTCATGTCGTTGCATTGTACATGCATTTCATGTTGTTGCATTGAACATGCATTTTACGTTGTTGCATGAATATGCATTTCGCTTCCTTGTGTAAGATGTTCATTTCACGGGAATTGCATGCGCGTCTTGCATCCGTTATGAGTTACGCATAGAATATGCTCTCGTTCTTGTTTCATGGATAGAATATGCTTTCGCACTTGTATCATGCATAGAATATGCTTCTGTTTTTGTTTCTCGCATAGAACATGCCATTGTATCTTGGTTGTTTGTCTTGCATAGAACATGAATTCTTACTGTATCACATTTGTTAAGTTTCTTTCTTGCACATGCACGATATTGTATGCACGGTTCATTCATGCACGATATTGTATGTATGGTTTGTTCATGCACAATATTGTATGTGCGGTTCATTTAGAGGAGTTCCAGTTAAAATCATTCGTGCCACGTTCGGATCCAATCCTTTTTCAATCGGTTAAAAACATTCGGGTGTGCCCGATGTTCACACCACCCTTTCTCCTATCGCGTGCAACGTGTTAGGATTTCAAATGGTTTAAAAATATTTTGGGTGCGCCTAGTGTTCACACCACCTTTCCTTCTATCGCATGCAACGCGTTAGGATTACAAATCGGTTAAAAACATTCGGGTGTGCCCAGCGTTTACACCACCCTTCCTCCTCTTGCGTGCAATGCGTTAGGATTACAAATCGGTTAAAAACATTTGGGTGCGCCCGGTGTTTACATCACCTTTCCTCCTTTCGCGTGCGACGCGTTAGGATTTCAAATCGGTTAAAAACATTCGGGTGTGCCTGGTGTTCACACTACTCTTCCTCCCATCGCGTGCAACACGTTAGGATTACAAATCGGTTAAAAACATTCGGGGGCGCCCGGTGTTCACACCACCCTTCCTCTTCTCGCGTGCAACGCATTAGGATTTTCAATCGGCTAAAAACATTCGGGTGCGCCCAGTGTTCACACCACATTTTTCTCCTTACACGTGCAATGCGTTAGGATCTTGGTTGAGACCTCAGGTGCACTCGACGGTTACATCGCCCTTCGCTTTTCCTGTGCGACGTGTAGTTAAGCTTGCATAATTTTGTCACATCCTTTTTGCATGAAATGTGGTTTGGCTCGTGATGCCACGCGTGGTGTGTTTATTTACTTCCTTCTTTTCATGATTGAAATTGCTGTACTTTGTTTTGGTTTGTTCAAATGTGGCATTTTCTTTGCATTGCATTTGCATTATGATATTTCATTGCACAACCTCATTGCATGATCATAAGTTATGTTCTTGCATCATATGTTTGCATTTTGCTCCAGAACTATACTAGTTTGATTCCTTGCAAAGGGACACGTAGGCAGCTTGCGGGCGTAACCATTTATTTCAGTCTTGATTGTTTGTCCAAGTCTTACAGCCTTGTCAAAATGGGTCGTCTCTAGGCTTTGACATTCACTCACATCATTTCATGACTCCAAGTTCTGTCAAAGAGGGGCAACAGTAGACACCTTATTTTTGACGGCCTTTAAGACTTGGACGTCCTTGCAGGTACACCCGATGATGAGTCTGTTTGCTTGCTGAGTGCTTGAAGTCCTTAGCGGAACACCACAGGTTTGAGCCTTTCAAACCCTGCATCATTTTTGTCTCATTTTTGGACCAGGCCTCGATCTTTCCAGCCTATAACCTCTGGTGGCCTGTCGGCCATCCCTAGAGGTTGCCGGCCATCACTTTTGGTTTGTCGGCCACTGATGTGGCTTTCTGGCCACTAGTGATGGCCGGCCGGCCAGCCACCAGTGTTTTCTGCAAATATTTTATGCCAGCTGTTTGCACAGATGCATGTATCTGTTTACACTTGGAGGGCTGGATCCCCTTGTAGAAATTTCATGTTTTCTATATATAAAGACCCCCTCTCCCTTGTAGCAAGGTTAGAAAATTTGGAACTCAAAATTTTTTCTCTCTCTCTCTCTAGACTTTTGTCTGCAATTCATACACTTTTGCTTACACCTCCTTAACCAAAGTTGATCACCCTTGAGCTGAGGTTTCTTGAAGCCTTCTTGGAGCTCTTGAAGGTGGTTTTGGCTTGAATTAGTGCCTAAAGTTGATCTTTGCTTCAAGAGGTATACTACTTGCCTTTTAAGCTTTCTTTGTATATTTGTTTTTCTATCTTTTCCTACCGTTTTTAGGCTGTTTTTGTGGGCTAAGATTGGTGTTTTAGGCGATTTAAGGTTAGGGGGTATCTCACCCTTCTTTATTCCTTGCTTGTAAGGCTTTTCTATCTTTGTTTCCCACTTTCAAACTATCTTTCTTTGGGCTTTTGAATACTGAATTTCAGAGTATTTTCAGTGATAAAAATCATGTTTTGAAGTCCAAAATTGGAGGGGTTAGCCTCCCTCCTTGTGTCTTATTTGCTAGCCTAGTTAGCTCTATGTGTTAACTTATTTTTCTAGCTTGTTGTGTGATGACCGGTTTGAAAACCGCCTCGTTTCTATTTAAATTATGTTGGGTAAGTTGTTGTTGGAAACTTTTTCTCAAAATTTTCGATTTTATTTGTTTCAATTCTGAGTTTTCACCGTTTCAGAGGGTGCGAGGTTAGCTCCGGAGTGTCGGGAGAGAAGCCAAGGATTTTTCGGACTGGAGGGCCAGGGCTGCACGTGCAGGAGGTCAGGCTGTATGTGCAAGAAATAGGGGAGGCTTGATGAGTATGTTGCAATAAATGCAGGTGCGAGAGTGCAGGTGCGGGAGTGCAAGTGCGGGAGAAGCAGCATGTGCGGGGGTGAGAGCCGTACGTGTGGGGGTAAGAGCCGCATGTGCCGAAGGCCGCTCCACACGTACAGGAGAGGGCGCTGCATGTACGGCCTGGCGCGTGATTTGTCTCGTTTTTTGTGCATTTCAACTATGTTTAGATCTTTTTCCCCTTTTCATTTCATTTTCTGAATATGTCTCTCTCTCTATACAATCTTTCTCTCTTTTTCTCTTATCTTTCTCTACCCCAAACCCTTAAAACTTCACATTTTCTTTTGGGTCGTTACACACACCAAAATTAAACACAAAACTACACCAAATTCTTTTAGAATAATGGCAAGTCCAGGTATCGATCCACAGGGACAATTGTGAAATTAAACTAATTTAATTGTTAAATTTCTAAATTAATTTTGATGAAAAGATTGATTGTTCATAACCTAATTTAATAACAAATAAATTAAACTAAGTAATTAAATTATCAATTATAAATAAAATTGGATTTACTGAATCGGGGAAAAACCTAGAGCAAAGAGTCTACCACTAGTCATGTAAATAGGGTTTCAATTGAAATCAATTATGTTGTGGTTCGAACGGGATAATGCTTTGCAACTACAAGTTCAAAGCATTTAACAAGAAAATCATCACATTCAATGTACGAGCACGAACTATCTCAAGTAGTACGAATCGTTCACTCTAAACTAAGGTAGTGACACGACTCGTCCCTCGTAGTATGGTCCATCTCATACCTTGAATATGAAAGAATAGAAAACTCTTGTATGGAAAATATTCAACAATCACAGAAAGCTGAATATTTGAAGAAATAATGGAAAAAATATATATAAAACTTCTAAAACACTACACAATTGTTCAAACTTTTACATAATTGAAAATCAAAAAGAAAAACCTAATTACATGGCTAGGGTTTCATCAAAACCCTAGAAAAGAAGACTAGCCACTCATGGAGGAGTGGGAAGATGAAGAAGATGAGGAAGAAGACCCCATGGAAGTGTCCTTCAAGCTTTTGGAGAAAATCACCTCTTGGAACCCTAGCCTCTCTTTCCTTGCAAAAACAATTTCTGAACCCTAATCCAGCCCTTTTCTTGCGTATTTATACTTCTGATGTCTTCCAAATAGATTTAAAACATGGGGCCTGTTTTCCCAGAAAAGTCAACGCACGTGCGTGAAAGTCAACGCACGTGCGGGAAAGTCAACGCATGTGCGGACAAAGTCAACGCACGTGCGGGAATCTGTTTTCTATCCAAATTCTATCTTTTTGCCCATTTTATGCTTTGATTATGTACAACTTGATTGATATTAAACATACATAAAATATACAGTTTGACAAGCAAGTAAAGTTAAGAGATCCTAATTAATGGCCTCAATATTGCACAATTCGGTCTTAATCACATCCCCCAACTTACAACTTGCTAGTCCTCAAGCAAGTAATAAAAATAAAATAAAATAAAATAAAATCTAGCTATTTCCTCTTTCGTGGGAAAACGGTTGCATTTAGCATATGCAACAAGCCTTTAAACTACAAAGTTACCCCAAGTGGACGAATAAAGTCTCGTGAGGGTTTCCAGAAATGATACTCACAAACATTAACATATTCATATATACTCAAAAATAATCGACCACACTACTCCACCTAACAATCAACTTATGTGCCACTACAGTGTGATATTAAGACATAATTAGTTATTAAAGGCGTAGTGGACAAGCATGAAGGAACCTATTGAGTCAAAACCACAATTCAGTTAATATAAAAGTAAAATCCCTTGTACTTGTGCATGCTAGTAGACAAATCATCAGTACCCTCGGTGTAAAGTGCAATCTCCATAATAGTTAATTGTCCACTATAATAGCCCAGTGTAACTCATAATAACACCCAATATATACAGAAAAACTAACCTGTTGCAGCCAAGATTCTCAAAAGTTTTTTTTTTTTTTTTGTATTACTATTTTTTTAGATGACTGTGCAATGTCTTGATCCATTAAGCTTTCTAATCAACCGACGTAACAAGCATTAGGCCAATGACTCCCAAACCAAACGGTTTTAGGGCACTAGGTGTGAAAACACCCCTACGGGCTTAATAACTTGAGTTGAAAATGTTACGAATCTGAATAAGTCATTCTCCTTATTTTTCTTTAACTGTGCAATGTTTAAGTCCCTTAAGCTTTCTAATTAACCCATGTGGCAAGTATTGAGCCAATGACTCCCAGACTAGACGGTTTTAGGGCACTAGGTGTAGAGACACCCCTACGGGCTTAATAACTTGAGTTAAAAAGGCTACGAATCCAAATAAGTTAAGTTTTTTTTTTTAAAAAAGAATCTTGGCTCCTCATTTATTATTTTCTGCAACCCTAGTTATTATCAATGATGTACACCAGGGATTATAATAAGGAGGTCACCGCTATGATAGTGTGTTCATGTGAATTAAGGCATACTTATGACAAGTGTACTAACACCACAAACACAAACAACTCTTCTAGTGCAAACATTACATGCAAGTATCTACTCAATAAACCCTTTTCATACAAGTCTACTATGCTCCCCAATTAACATATACAAATATCATCACCCTACTAACAACAAGTCACATCAAGTGAAGTAACGTAATCAAGTGAAACAGGTATAAGCATGAATTATGATCCAAATGGAAATGCACAAAAGAAAATATAACCCTCATCCCCCAACTTGAATATGACATTGTCCTTAATGGAAAAGTAAAGAGAAATGAGAGAATATTACCAGAAATTGTAGGTGCACATCCAGGTAGGCATAGAGTAACAAACATACACTTCACACACCTCTTTTTTTTTTTTTTTTTTTCCCCTTAAAAGAAGAAATAACTAAAAAGAAAAAGAAAAAGAAAAATAAAAGAAACAAATATAGGCCGGGACTAGGGAGAATCCGGTGGCGGTGGTGGCGGGAAATGCTGGGCAAATAAGGCGTTCATCAAAGATCGCGTTTTAAAGGCTTCATCCTGAACCCGTTGGCCGAGCTGATCGAAACGTTGCAGGCTCGACTCTCGATATGTATAAAAGTCAGTTTGTAGTGATGCAACTGACTGTTGAATGTCGAGCTGCGCGGGCGTGTAGCTGGTCGAAGGCCGCCGAGAATAGTCTCGATGCGCCTGAAAATCCGTGTGCAACCCCATGAGACTCTGGTGATGATCATGAAGAGTATTGTGGACCTGATCTATAGAGTGTTGAAGCTGTAAGTACTCTTCGTGAGTCATGTAGAATGGGTCCCCTTGGGGAGGCACAGGGGGGCAGGATGAGGTGGTTGGTCGGGGACGGGGTCCTGGGCCTCATCATCTGAGGCACCAACCTGCTGTGGAAAGCAAAATATGCTATGCTACCATTCCCGTTGCCTGAAAGTCGGACAAACTTGATCAATCTCCTCAGTCGAAGCAAGGGGGAGGCCGTTCAGCTCGAAGACAAGTGTAAGCATGTTGGCAAATGACAGGGGCCAAGTCAGGTTTTGCATAGGTTGAGGCCGAACTGCCTCTCGTAGAAATTTGTGCATATGCATCCAGATGATGTGCGCAAGTGGGACCTGATAGTCATACTGATACCTATGTAAGACCCGAACAAACTCCAAACGGCGCTCAGCTTTATGCCCCAGTGGAAGGGCATTCTTATGTACCACAAAATCAATGAATAGTAAGCGACCAGGCAACTTGCTCTGGCGCAAGCATGTATAACTCGCGTCACCGTGGGCTCCCAGGAAGTACTCTTGGATGAGGTTGTGTATGGGTTGTTGGTCTTTAACTGCCGGGAAGGGCTGGTGTTCCGTCTTGGAAAAGAACCCTAACACGTTGGCAATCATGGATTCGGTGATGCAAATGAGATGACCATCAATAATGGATAGCAGTCCGTCCTCGTTGAGTGACTCATATAGGTTCTGGTAGAATAGTTGTACCAGACAAGGATAAGTAGGCGCTGTAACCGTACAAAGGCCTAATTGCTGCCGGAGTTGGAGCTGCTCAACAGCCTAAGAAGTGGCCAGGTCACACTGAAAATATGTAATGTTGAACTACGTGAACTTGTGAAGCAGCCGTGAAACCCATTCTGGCTGTGGTAAGTCACCCGATGGTGGTAGTGAGGATGGTGGTGACGGTGACAGCGATGGCGCCGAGGTGGTGGAACCTCTGGCCTTTTTGGAGGCCCGGGTGGATAGTCGTCTATTCATATCTTGCACACACCAAAAGCAAATAGACACAGACTCGTGAAACCAATCATGAGAATAAAGCAAAATATGAAAGCACAAGTTTGCCCACCAATATACCACATGCAATTCTCAGTTGTGTGTTTTTTTTTTTTTTAATTAAACTAAAATAATAGAATATATCTAAAGAAGTAAATAGATGGAAAATAGAATGAATTAAAAAAAAAAAAACTAGGTATTAGATTTTTTTTTTCTATTTTAAATAAATGAATAAAAATGATATTAAATGAAATTAACTACTGAACAACAGTACAAATTTTTTTTTTTTGGAAGTAACTAATGACTAAATAATTAAACTAACAGAACTAAACTATTTAAATAACCTAAACTATCAAGTAAAGAATGAAGTAAAAAAATAAAATAACAGAAAAATAAGATAAACTAAACTATAAAACAAAATAAACTAAACTATAAAATAAAATAAACTAAACTATAAAATAAACTAAACTATAGAATAAAATAAACTAAACTAAAATTCTTTTTTTTTTTTTTGGAATGCAAAGGTACTGCACGTGCGCTGGATTGGGCCGCACGTGCGTCGGATCAACAGCAAACAAAAACAAAAACCCTACAAATTTACTCCTACACCCACAAATCTAAACAAAAAAAAAGAAAAAAAAAAAGAGAAGTTACCTTAAAAGAGTGGAAAAAGAGGGAGAAAGAAGGATGATTCGCTGGAAAAAATAGTGGTCGTCGGAGATTCGACGAATGGAGAGGAAATAGTGATGCCGGCGGTGAGATGGTGGTGAGGAAGAAGGAAGGAGGGTTGAGAAGGAAGAAGAAGATGGTGATGGTGGGGGTGGATAAGTTTGTGGGTTGTGGGATTGAGAGAGAGAGAGAGAGAGAGATAGAGATAGATGAGAGGTAGAGAGAGAGACAAAATCTGTGAGTGCTTGTGAGAGAAGTGAGTTTGGTTTTGATAATAATTAAAAAAAAAAATGAAAATAAAATAAAATAAATAGAATAAAATCAATAAAATAAGTTGAACAAGGAAAACAGATTTTTATTTATGTATTTATTATTATTATTATTAATTATATATTATTTTTTTATATGTAAATAAAATAAGGAAAAAAAATTAAATAAAGAAATAAAATTTATACATTTATATTTTTTATTCTATTTTATTTATTTATTATTATTATTATTATTTTTTTGACATAAGTAAATAAATTAAAAATAATAATACTAATAAGTAAACAAAACAAAAACAGCAGGTTTTTTTTTTTTTAATTTTTTTTTTGAACGTCGTCACGTACGTGCGGGATTTCTCCACGCACGTGCGGATGTGCCCCGCACCAAGGTCACGCACCTGCATATAAAGTAGTGTGCGGAATGCAGATTCACAAAATTTCCTGCACGTACGGGAAACAAACCGCACGTGTAGCGATTTCCTCTCTCGTTTTTTTTTTTTTTTTTGGAAAGAACGACGTTCAGCACATGCGGGGCCCAGATGGCACGTGCGGTGTGCAAGCCGCACTCTTCTGCTGCACCTGCATTTAAAGCAGTGTGCACAAGGTTGGGTGGTGATTTTGTTGCACGTGCAGGATTTTTTTTTTGAAGAAATACAACATTTACCAAAAACAACATTTTTTTTAGTATAACTATATGTATATATATATTTTTAAAAGATTAAAGACAAGAAATTAAAAACTGAGTACAACCCAAAGCATGCTAAACCATTTCTACCTTCATTTGACATCCGAAATAAATATACCACTTTAGAAAATATCGGAATGCCTAACAAGGATATAATTTTCACGCGAAAAACACGGGTACTACTTTTCTCCCTAGCAGTGTGTGTAACTTTCCCTATTCTCCAACAGGGTGGCAGACTAGGTTGATTCGGTATCCAGAATCGAGGCGCACAAAGCTAACTCGACCTATGGGGCTGCCATACAGAGTTCAAGCTGGGGTGGTTTTGAAACAATCTCCACACCCCTGGGTATTTAAACTAGACTCTAGTCTCGGAAATTCTAAACCTTTGTGTTCTAGGCTTTGCCATTCGAACTCTAGTTTCCACCGTCTCAGTTGGTCTCCTAGGAACTCACTATAAACACGGTTAGGTGGCTATACCAGACTGTCAGATGCTGTTCGGGCACGGCTAACACCAAAGGAATTACACCTTTAGAGGATTTAAAGTCTCCTAGACGCAAATAAAGCACAACAAGAACAAAGAAAACATAATAGAATAGAAGGGAAAGAAAAAAGAACAAGAAATCAATCTATCAATAACAGTAAAAAGGGTCCATCAAAGTAATGGACTCAATCATTTCCCCATTCCCAATCCCTTCTATATATGGCTTCAATCTTTGGCCATAATCTTTGAAAGTGTGGCCAGTCTTTGGATCTTGCACCTCAACGGCGCCATGAATAAATGCCTTAATAACCACAAAGGGACCATCCCATCTTGATCTAAGCTTACCCGGAAAGAGTCTTAATTTTGAGTTAAAAAGCCACACTTTTTGGCCGGGTTCAAAGGATTTTCTATTAATGTGCTTGTCATGGAATTCTTTAGTCCGAGCTTTAAAAATTCTCGACTCTCAAATGCATCATTTCGGATTTCCTCCAACTCATTGAGTTGCAATTTCTGGTTGAGCCCAGCCGCGGCCATATTGAAGTTAAACTTATTTATGGCTCATAATGCTCGGTGCTTAAGTTTAACCGGGAGATGGCAAGCTTTGCCAAACACCGCCCTATATGGTGACATCCCAATGGGTGTCTTATAAACAGTGTGGTAGGCCCATAATGCATCAATCAACCGTTGTGACCAATCTTTCTTACCTGGCCCCACCGTTTTCTCTATTATGTGCTTTACCTCCCTATTTGAGACTTCCACTTGGCCACTAGTTTGAGGGTGGTATGAAGTGCCAACTTTATGAGTGATAGAGTATTTCTTGAGTACCGACTCAAAGAACCGGTTACAAAAATGCGTACCCTGATCACTTATTATGGCTCTAGGAAATCCAAAACGACTAAAGATGTTTTCATGTAAAAATTTGATTACCACTCTATGATCGTTTATTTAGGTAACTATCGCCTCCACCCACTTAGACACATAATCAACTACCAAGAGAATATACTCAAACCCAAATGACGACTGGAAAGGTCTCATAAAATCAATCCTCCAAACATCAAATATCTCTACCACAAGAATAGGGGACATTGGCATCATGTCACGCTAAGATATTGAACCCATTTGCTAACAGCGCAAATAAGTTCTACAAAATTGATGGGCATCTTCAAAAATTGTGGGCCAATAAAACCCGCTTTGTAAAATCTTGGCGGCCGTTTTATGCCCACTAAAATGACTGCCACATGTAGAAAAATGACAAAATGTAAGAATGCTATTCACCTTACTCTTCGGCACACACCGTCGGATCACTTGGTCAGAGCAATATTTAAACAACTCCAGATCCTCCCAAATATAATACCTGACCTGCGAAAAGAACCGGTCTTTGTGTTATTTAGACCAATTTTGCGGAATTTGCCTAATGGCCAAGTAATTCACAATATGTGCAAACCACGGGGGGCTCACTCGTGACAACTCAAGGAGTTGTTCGTCTGGAAACGAATCATGCAAAATAAGAGGGTCACTAGTATACTCAACAAGGATTCGGGAGAGGTGATCCGCCACCACATTCTCAGACCTTTTCTTATCTCTGATCTCTAGGTCAAATTCTTGAAGCAACAAAATCCATCTAATTAACCTAGGTTTGGTCTCTTTCTTTGATAGTAAATACTGCAAAGCGGCATGATCAGTGAAGACTATGACCTTGGAACCTAAGAGATAGGACCGGAATTTATCTAAGGCAAAGACCACAGCTAGCAACTCTTTCTCGGTGGTAGTATAGTTCAATTGTGCATCCGAGAGAGTGCGACTAGCATAGTATATAGCAAATGGTGCCTTGCTGACCCTTTGGCCCAACATAGCCCTGACAGCATAATCGGAGGCATCACACATAATTTTAAAGGGAAGCGACCAATCTGGTGATTTCATGATTGGGGCGGTGGTCAGGGCCATTCTCAGTGTTTTAAACACTTTCAAGCATGCCTCATCAAAAATAAAAGGCACGTCCTTAACAAGTAAACTACACAAAGGACGTGATATTTTACTAAAGTCTTTGATGAACCTACGGTAAAAACCTGCATGCCCTGGGAAAGACCTAATTTGACGCATGGAATTGGGTGGAGGAAGGCCTGCAATAAGGTCAACCTTAGCCTTGTCTACCTCTATACCTTAAGGGGACACAATGTGTCCCAATAGTATACCCTCACGAACCATAAAATGGCTCTTTTCCCAACTCAAGATTAGGTTTGCCTCAGTACATCGTTCCAACACTCTAGTCAAGTTCCTAAGGCATTCCTCAAAAGACGGTCCAAACACCAAAAAATCATCCATGAAAACCTCTAAGAATTTCTCCACCATATCAGAGAAAATGGCCATCATACACCGTTGAAAAGTCGCCGGTGCATTACATAGCCCAAAAGGCATGCGCCTGTAAGCAAAAGTGCCAAAAGGGCATGTGAATGTGGTCTTTTCCTGGTCAGCGGGGTACACCGGGACTTGATTATACCCCGAATAGCCATCAAGGAAATAGTAGAAACCTTGCCTCGCTAACTGGTCTAGGATCTGGTCAATGAAAGGTAAGGAAAAATGATCCTTCCTAGTCGAGGAATTCAGTCTCCTATAATCAATGCACACTCGCCACCCAGTAGTGGTTCGTGTGGGGACTAACTCTCCTCTCTCATTCTCAACAACGGTGATACTCGATTTCTTGGGCACCACTTGTGTGGGACTCACCAACTTGCTATCCGAGATGGGGTGTATAATACCCATATCTAACAGTTTCAATACCTCATTTTTCACCACCTATTTCATATTAGGATTAAGTCTCCGTTGCATTTCATGAGAAGGTTTGGTGTCCTCCACTAGGTGTATATAATGCATGTACACGGAGGGATCTATCCCTTTCAAATCAGCCACCGACCACCTTATAGCACTCCGATGTGCCACTAGAACATTCATTAACTGACTCTCCTGCTTCGCAGTCAAGTCAGATGCAATGATGACTAGTAAAGTATCCTGGGGCCCTAAAAATGCATACTTGAGTGTGGTCGGGAGTGGCTTCAACTCAAGTGTAAGTGGTGTGACCAACGATGGTATGGCGAGCTCTCTCGACAGAGGAGGAAGTAACTCAAACCGGGTTTTCCACGGAGGAAAATCCGATGTAGAAGAAGCATTAAGCAAGGCATTTACCTCCACAACCGACCCGTCAATATCAGAATTTTCGAACCCAAAATGAGCTAGACAAGCCTCTAGAGGGTTCTTTACAAGAATGGAGGGCAAAACCTCCTCCACAATCCCATCCACAACATCCACAAATAAGCACTCCTTTCTCTAATAGGGTTGTTGGGATGCTTGGAAAACATTAAGTTTCATTTGCATGTTACCAAATGAAACTTCCATAACCCCGGTACGACAATTAATGCAAGCATTGGCCGTAGCTAAGAAAGGTCAACCTAAAATCACCAAGATTTGTTTCCTAGAATTGGCTACCGGTTCCATACCTAACACCAAAAAATCAACAGGAAAGTAAAACCTATCAACCTTTACTAGCACATCCTTAATCATGCCACGTGGCACTTTGAGGGACCGGTTAGCCAACTGGAGAGTAACAGTAGTGGGCTTCAACTCGCCAAGCCCAAATTTTTCGTACACAGAGTACAACAACAAATTAACACTAGCCCCTAAATCTAATAAGGCCCTATCAATGAAATGGTCCCCTATAATGCATGCAATGGTTGGGGCACCCGAGTCTTTAAGCTTAGGGGGTGTGTCATTCAACAAGATAGAGCTTACTTGCTCCGTGAGTATTACCTTTTGGGACATGTGTCCTAGATTTATACTTTTGCGTACAAAGGTCCTTCAGAAATTTCACATAGGAGGGTACTTGCTTAATCGCCTCTAACAGGGGGAGGTTGATTTTTACTTGTTTAAAAACCTCCATCATTGCTTCCATGGATGCCGCCTTCTTATTAAAAGGGGACGGTATATCAAGGCATTGGGGAAAGGGTGCCTTAGGCACATATGGTGCCTTGGGCTCATGTGAAGTGCTAGGGACTAAGTCATCCCTCTTAAGTGTTTCCCCTTCACCCTTGCTCTCATTGGGTGTACCACCGTGGTCACCCTTCTTAGCTCTAGTTGCATCAGACGCAACTGACTGAGGCTCTAACTCCCTCCTATTTCTCAAAGTAATCACCACTTGCACCTGCTCATGGTGCTTTCCATTCCTACCCGAACTCTCTGCCCCGTATTGTCCCTTAGGGTTGGCCACAGTCTGACTCAGTAATTTCCCCTCCTCTCTCCTATTCATATTGTTAGCCATTTGACCTAATTGGTTTTCTAGCTTGGCAATGGAGTGAGTATGGGAGTGAACTACTAGTGCTAACCCCTTAAGTTCTGAGAGAACTTCTAACACCTGAGTCTCGAAGGCCGAGTTGCCTTGAGGAACAGGCAGGGGTTGTGGTTGCCGGTACAGTTGTGGGGATCGATAAGGTTGCGGTGGTCGGTAAGATGATTGGTTCGCAAAATTATTAAAATTCTGCCTTGGTGGTGGAGGGTTGTAAGAAATGCCTTGTGAAGGAGGTCTCCATGAAAAATTGGGGTGATTTCTCCATCCGGGGTTATAAGTATTGGAATATGGGTCATTACCCGGGTTGGAGAATCCTTGAGCCGCATTCACATGCTCTTGGACTAACTCCGGAAATTGTGATGCGGAAGGGCACTCACTCAAGTCATGAGCAAGGCTCGCACATATAGCACATGCCTCGTGAAATTGAGGCTGATCTTGCTGTGTAGGGGCATGTCCCACAACTAATAATTGGTCCATTTTGCGGGACAATGCCTCTACTTGTTGGGCTAACTTTAGGTTTTGCCCGACCTCATAAATGCCCCCTCTCTTCGGGGCTCCAAAATGATGAGCATATCGAGGGTTTCGTCTTGACTGATGGAGATTGAATTCCGGCGAAGTTGATTTTTGGCTTCTCTCTTCTTCTCTCTTTGAGTTAGGGATTTCTTTGATCTTTTTCAATATCTCGTCTAGAGATAGACATGTGGTAAGTTTTTATTGCATAAAAACCATGTTTGTTATGGATTTTTTTTTATATAAAAAAAATCATGATAAAAGATCTAAGATTTGATGTTTGAGGTTGAGATTTGGGAAAATTGATTGTTGTTGGGTTAAATTGGGGAGTGGTTTAACATGTTCATGTTTGGAGAGAGATAAAGCCCTAAATTTTGTAGTAATGCTTAATGGGTAAGAAGGATTGAAATTATGAAATAATCATGTTATGGCCTAAGGGATTTGAATAATGAATTGTGGATTAAATTGAGATAAATCGGGTCTCATGAATTTTAGTATTTACCTTGTGGTGGGTTGTTCATTGTTGAGTATGTCAAATTGGTAACTTGTAAACTGCTAAAAAGGGGGTTAATCATGAGTTTAAAATCTTTGGATTATACTTGCGTTGAGTTGAAATTGAGTTGGGTTATGGCCTTGATTATCGTTGGATTTGTTTTTGTGAAATGAAAAGAATGGATTGGAACAAGGGGTGGAGTTTATTAACTTGGAAAATAAGAGAATTGAATTTTGAAATGGAAGAATGAAATGATAACACTATGTGAATTTCAGAAATTAACTTGAGAATGGTTATTAAATATATATTTTACTGTTGTTGTTGTTGTTGGATTTAAAATCCCATGAGAATTGAATCATTATAATACGGGTGTTGAAACACAAACATTTAGAGGTTTTGTCCTTGGTCATTGGTGGAGGATGACACGTTGTGTTGAGTAGTTGTGTGTATGTATTATACTTGAGTTGATTATACTTTGTTGAATAGTTTGTGTGTATATATTACACTTGTGGGTTGTACCTTGTCTTGTCGTGATGATTGGTGACGAGTACTGTGCTGAGAATGAGGGGTACCATTACTTTCCAGCTAGCGCCTGGAGAATTGGCTGCGCTTAGAATGAGAGGTACCAGAACCTTCCAGCTAGCGCCTAGAGAACTTGGTAGAGGTACCATTACCTTCCAGCCGGTGTCTGGAAATTTGGCGTTTTGCTGTGAATGGATGTACAATTGGCTTACTGTGCTTGAGGCAGGTAAAGTAGAATGTTCATTATGTTTGTTTCAATATAATTGTGATGTGTCTTGTGTTGTGATAATTGTGGTTCTAGGAGGCCGAGTAGTCATACAAATTGAGGAGATAGTAGTTGGGTGTGTGTTGATTTCATCTCTTACACTAAATGGTCATGTGTACATGTAGGTGCATCAAATTGATTATTGATAGTATTTTCCCTAACCTTGGGTTTTAAGACATGAAAATGTAATGAAGGTAATTATGAAATGAGGTTGTAAGAAACAAGGAAAAAGGAAATCGGATCATTGTGGTTTATTTCAAAGACAAGACAATTTTTATTGATATATTCTGTTAGAGATGAGAAAATGAGATGTAAATGTGAATTGATTTATTATTGATTAGATCGGAGTATTTTAACAATAAAGGTACCTATGCATGTATATTTTGGTTATAAACTGTCACGATATATATATATATATATTTATGAGATAAAATGTGAAGCATTCATGATCATAGCTATCTGTAAGTTGTTATTGTTTAGGATCATGTTGAGACCCTTACTGGACTTTATGTTCATCCCGCGTTGCTAATTCTTTTCAGGTAAACATTGGGAAGTGCTTCAAGGTCATGGATCTTCTTACCTGTTGGCCATGGGGCCTTTTATTTGTGGATGGAATGCTATTGATGCAAAAAGGGTTAAACCCCTTTCTTTTACTTTGGTGATATAAGCCTACGGGCAATTTATTTAGTTATGTACATGTTGCATTTAATTTGCATTCGGATGAGAGAATCTTTATTTATTCTTACTCGTTGATTGCATTGTTTTAGTGTTTTTCTCATTTAATTTTAGCAAGTATAATCTCTGCAACCTCTCTCTTTTTTTAGCTTTTCATTTTGCTTTGAAAGTGGTTTCAAGTCACTTGTTTGCCTAAGTGTGAAATTGAGGTTTTATACTTAATGGTTTAATCCCTTAGAGGGTTCATTACCAACGGTATGATGTTTCTTTCATATCCAAAGTAACTTGTGTTTTGAGCCTTTTTTCCATTAGAAGATTTAAATTCACTAATGGACTTAATTGGATTAAAGGATGGAAAGGTAATTAAAATGAGTAACTAAAACTTGGGACTAAAAGTGAGCAAGATAATAACTTGATGTGTTCAATCGGAGGTTAATTAAACACAAGGAAAATTGGGATATTTCATACTCAAAGTGATAAAATGTGTCAAGTTTCCTAGGTCTCCATTACCCTTGAGCATGAATGATAGGGTGATGGTGTTTTTGTGTCTTGTTGTTACATTTATTGAGCTTGCACATCTCGAGTAACAAGCCATCATGCAATGAAATTGCTTGAGTTGGTGGTTCGTGGCTTAGGTTCACAACTCCTTTGATTTTACCATGAAAAGGAGGGGTGAGTGTAACATGCCCGGGGGGTACCCACGCGCGTTAAACAGTTCGGACTCCCGAGATCTCTTTGATCTAGCCTCACGAGTGCAATGTGAAACATAGATGAGAGTTCAGATTTGGCAACTTTTATTGAAAATCCATTTTATTGCAATTTTGTAAAAAATGGACTGCGTTATCAGATTTCAGAGTCGCCACCTAATATTTATTTTGAGAAATTAGGAAACCCATGACTCGTGCCAAGGCCACTGTTCGTCGTAACCAAGGATGCTTGGCTCGGAACCTTAGGTATGAGAGGGGAAGGTCAATAATGAGCACCCCCACTCACCCGATCAATAGATCGGCCTCTACTAAACCATGATATGACTTTTAGTTTCTTTATATGTTCATGTTCTGATTATTTTAGTAAATCCTAAAATTTATTATGTGAAGCATACAAGGTATAGACTAGTTTGCTCAAATTGGAACAATTCAATTTCATGTTTGTTTGTTGAAAAGGGTTTGAATTTGCCACTTGACAAAGTGGGCTTAAAGTTTGTGAATTTGCCACTACAAAGTGGGCTTAAAACGTACATTCGTTGAATCATTCCAATTCAGACAACAAGCTTTCATCCACAGGCATTCATACAGTTATATCAAGTAAACAAGTAGCCTCATGGTAAAATGCTAACACATAGCAAGAAAAACACACACAAATGGGATGCTAAAGTATAAAAACTCACAGATTGACCGACGTTCCTCGAACAGCTACAAAATAAAGTTAGTAAAATATGCATGATCTTATATACAGAATCCTAATGCAATTCACGCATGAGGTGCAACCTAGGATTTGGCTTCTACAATATGGCATGTGAATCATCTCAATAACATGAGGTAGTGCATAGAATCACAGAAGAATTGATTAAATCCACACATGTAAATTTAGCCGAATCTTAATGCATGAGACATGAATGTAAAGTATGGATATGCATGGCATGTCAGATATATACATATGTACAGTTAGGGAAAGCGATTAAAGAATGGGATAGAAAAGAGCGGGGTGGGGGAATTATTACAACACCTGAATTATGACATATCCAAATAAAGGAGGGAAAAGAAATAATAAAATAAAATAAAACCTCACAAAACACTCAAAATAAAAATAAAATAAACAACTTCATCACTGGCACAAAGATCCATATGTCTTCAATCTCTTAGGCCTGCACACCTCAGCCCATGTCAATTCATCTTCAATGGAGGCCCCATCTCACTGAGCATCAACGCATTATAATTCCAACACGCGGCACTAGCAAATAATTTGCCCAAATTCAAATAACCTTGATGGAGGACCACTCTTCAGCCATGGAAGGTTCATCCGATGCTTTGCATATTGTTTCAAAATAAGCTGCCGGAGACCGTGGTTCTATTTTGAATTTCTTGCAAAAATGGCAGCCAGTACTTTGCGAAGCGAGAAGCCTCTAAGAGTGCGTAAAACATCAACTCTGACCCTCCATCATCAGAAAGATACACACTCAGCTTCTCCGGTGGATAATCATATGCCATGACCGATAACACTGTGTTGATCACCATTAATGGTGGCTCCACTGTATGATCGGCTATGCACGCAAATATGTCTACGTTAGGCAAAACCTTTTCATATCTTTGAAAGAGGCAGTGTTTGAAGGTGAAGCGGTAGATGTGATTGAATCTAACAGATTGAGTGATAAGCCAGTAGAGAGTGAACCAGAGCTTAGCCATGAATGAACCCATCCAAGCCCATCTTTGGAGTCTCCCTTGTGATGGAGATAGAAAATGAATGAGTCTGTAGACATATATCAAACATATTCCCATCATTACCAAAATAGCATACACCATGTAAGCCATGCGTCCCTTTGCTGCCTTTGTTTCAAAAAGTGGAAGATAACTCTCCTTTCCTACCTCTCTCTCTCTCTCAAACAATTTTTATCCTCTTCCAGAAAAACATACCCACCTCCTCTCATCTCACCACTTTTTCTCTCTCTAACCGTGTGTGTGTCTGGACCGCTACTGTGTGTGTGTTGTGGCTCTGTATCAGTGTTCTCTCACCATGCACCGAGAGAGAGATGAAGTTGGGTAGGTGTCCTAGAGAGAGAAGAGAGAGATGCCGTGTCTCTGTTGGGTCTCCAGCTGCCGTGGGTGTGCATGTGTGTGATGAGTGATGTATATTTGTGTGGTGTGCTCAGATCAAGGGGGGTGTGAGTGTGCCGTGTGTGTGTGTCAATCTGCCTTTGTGTGCACGTGGGTGTAAAGGCGTGTCTCCTCTTCCTAACCCGTGTGTGCATGTATGTGTGAGAGTGTTGGGTGTGTGTTGTGGTTGTGTATGTGCATGGTGTGTATAGTGTGTTGTGTGAGTGGTGTGTGTATAGTGTGTTGTGTGAGTGGTGTGTGTGTGTCCTGCTGTGAGTGTGTGTGTCTTACCGTGAGTGTTGAGAGTGGTGGGTGTGTGCATGGTCTCCCTCTCCAAGCCGAGAGAGAGAGAGAGAGAGAGAGAGAGAGAGAGAGAGAGATCACAATTGCCTGTGTGTATGCATGTCTATCTGGGTGTCTGCTGAGTCTCTCTTCCAAATGGGTGTGTGTGTGTGTGTATCTCCCTCACCCGTGTAGTGTCTCCTCTCTAAACCGTGGTGTTGGGTCTCCTCTTCTAAAGAGAGCCTCTCTCTCTATTGTTCTTTTTTTCTTTTCTTTTTTATTTCAGATCTCAGGACCCCTTGCCCATGTGTGTCCTCCTCTTTAATCATACACTACCCACTCCCTTTCTTTTTCATTGGACCACCCACTCCCTCTTTTTCTTTAAAACATACAGATCCATCAGCTTTTGAACCACTTCCTGAAATTCTCTCCCATTTTCTCACCTGCTCTTTTTTTTTTATTATTATATTATTCACCCACGAGACCACTCACATGAACCACCCACTATCTCTTAAAATAATTTATCATTTTTCCCACCCAAAACCTTATCATAATATATTCTATCTATATTTTAATATATAAACATAGACATATATATAAATTGAATTCAATTTCTTTTCTTTTTCTTTATTATTATTTTCTTTTCTTTTCTTTTTATTTTGTTTTTGTTATTTTCTATTTCTAAAATACACCACCTCAAAATATATACACACACATCAAATTATATAAAAATATATAAAATTATAAAATACTACAAAGTAATAAACTATATAATATAAACTAATTTGGCCAAAATAGGTGATGTTTGGGATTAAAATTTCAATTTGATTTGTCTCTGCTGAGAATTCATAAAATGGCATATTCCAATTTGCATCATGGGCCGTTCGAAAGAATGTGCCCAAGTATTAGGGCTGGTCAAAATGGAGTGTCTACAGTGAGTTATGCAAACAACCCTTGAAAATACCTTGTATATGCTCTGTTTGTCCTCTGTTACAGCAAGATGAACTTGTGCATTAGTGGCTGGCAGGCCACTTTTCATGGTCGGCAGGTGGTCGGCAAGCTTTACCGGTGGCCGACTGGCCACTAGTAAGGTGGAGCAAAATGGCTTTGGAAATGTTCAACTTTGCAAACAGAGGCTTTCGAGGGCAAAACGGTGGTCTTTTCGGGTGATAACCGAGCATGCATATGCACATCTTTCATTTCCCGAGGCAGTGTAGTAGTAGAGTAGTTGAATACTTTAATTACTTAGCTTACTTGCACTTGTGTTGATATTTAATTAGTTAGCTTACTAGTTAGTTAATTCAAAGTGTTGTAATAATTAGTTAATTAGTTTGGCTATTTATTTCATTTGGTTTTTAATAATTAGCTTAATTAGCTTAACTTTAATTAGTTGCTAGTTAGCTTAGTTTATTCATTCGGACTCTCCTTCGTGAGAACATAATGTAATAATGTGTATGTTTTCCAACCCCACGTCTTTCTCCCTTTTATTTATCCGCTTACGATGGTTAGATTAGGGATATGTTTCAATTAGCATACTTTATACTTGCATCCATTCATCTTGTATTGCATGCATCGAGGCTCGGCGCATCATTCAAACTGCATTGTTGTTTAAATACATTCTTTGAATACATGCTTAGACTGCATGCTATTTCATTGATTCAAATGCCATATTAGTAGCTGAGCCGATTAAATTGCATTCTTCGCATGTGTTGCATTAGGCATTTGGCATGGTTAGGGACATGCATTTTTCTAACTAGTTTCTTTTCTTAGCTTGGAGTACTAGGTGAGCTTTTAATTTTTAGCATACTTACATGAGTGTGAGTGATTGCCATGTCTAGCATGCTTGCCATAAGGCAAAATGTTTACTTGTTAAACTGCTTGAATGCCTGTGGATGAAGGCTTGTTGTTTGAATTGGAACGATTCAATAAATGTACATTTTAAGCCCACTTTGTTAAGTGGCAAATTCGCAAACTTTAAGCCCACTTGAGGTGGCAAATTCAGACCCTTTTCGAAAAGCAAACACAAAATTGAATTGTTTCAATTCGGGCAAACTAGTCTATACTTGCTTATGCGCATCACATAGTAATGCTAGCCTAATAACCTGAACAAGAGCATATAATATTGACAAAAATCATATCATGATTAGTAGAGGCCGATCTTTGATCGGGCGAGCAGGGGTACTCAATTCATGACCTTACCCTCTCGTACCTAAGTTCCCGAGCCGAGGTAACTTTGATGATGACGGATACGTGGCTTTTGGCACGAGTCACGGGTTTCTTAGATTTTCCCAAAATAAAATATTTAGGTAACAACTCTATATTTGGCAAAGTAGTCGATTTTTGACAATTTGATTTAAAATCGATTTTTTAAAAGATTTGTCAGATTTGGATTCTTTGGTATTTATCAATTCGCATTACATTTGCAAGATTAGATTCAGAACCGCAGGAGTTCGAACTGTAGGGCTTCTTTCGAGTTTTCGAAAGGGGGTGCGAAAAAGTCGAGCTACATTAGGGTTTCTATGTATATCCTTAATAATTTTTATTTAAGCTTTCATTATTTTTATATATGTTTGAAAAAACTCCTTCAAAGTTCAAAAACTAAGAGCAATATAAAACATTGAATAAGGTAGCATAATAAAAAAACTAAAAGCAATATAATATTTGTTGCATAAAGACAAAATTTCAAAACCATTGTTAATCAAATCCATTCTCAACCAATGAAATAAAACAATTGGTTAATTACACTTACCAAAAATGTTAGGAAAATGGAGCTGCTGCAAGCTGTTAGAGACGACAGAGAGGGCCGTTGCCTATCTATTGGAAGATGTGCGGATTGTTTTGGAATATTTGTTCTTTAAACAAATACAAACCTATTGGGCTGCCTATCTATTTTTTTGGGTAAGTATTGGGATGCTATTGGGTTGCCTATCTAAAAAACAAATAAGAAAACTATTGGCCCTTATTTGGGTTGGGACGGGGTGGGACGAGGCGGGGCTGGGCTGGAAAAAAAATTTCTACAGATTTTTTAAATTTTGGGCTAGGTTGCAGCCATCTATGCCTAGTCCTAGGTCCACCCTTGTCCATGGATCTAGTAGCACCCTCCAATTTGATCTGGAATTGGAGGAAAGCCAGACCCATTTTCAAAATAGGCCATTATCTAACTTAGAAAGGCTCTAAATGCATTTTAATCTTTTGATTGGGAATGGCTCCAAATGCATCCCACAAATTTGATTGGACACTCTAATTTTCAAAAAAAATATTCATACTATTATACTCTTAAATAAAATTATCACAATTTCCAAAACCCTAAGCTATTTCCGGTAGCTCTTTCACACTTTGATTAGCCTCTCCTGACTCTAATAGTCATTCACCGCTGCTCCTTCTACTCTAGCAAGCCATTCACTATCGCCTTCTCTTCTTTCTTCTTTTTCTTTTCCCCTCCTTTAGTCCTATCCACTGCCGCCACCTCTTCTTCTTCTTCTTCTTCGCCTAAAAAACCCCAACCTAGTATCCTCTCTCCTCTCCCTTCTTCTTCCCTCCCTTGCTCTCTTACTCATCGCCGCCGCTTCCTTTTATTTTTCTTCTTTGCCTGCATAATCCTAACCCATCATTCTTTCGCACCACGAATCCTTTCCCTGTAGTGAAATCTCTCCCAACACCTTCGCAAACCTTAGATCTAGAGGTTTTGAAAGTAAGAGGAGGAGGAGGACAAAAAGGAAAATAAAAAAGAAAAACAAAATGAGGAAGCGGTGGACGGCGTGAAAGGTGGAAGATGTTGGGAGGCGGTTGTGGCCATAGCCTGGCAGCAGAGGCTATAGCGGTCGCAGAATTGCAGAAATGTTGGAATAAGAGGGTTTGAGAGGTGAGGGTAGGATTGGAATTTTTTGGGGTGTTAAAACAAAAAATCCAAAATTTGAATTTGGAAATGGGGTGTTTGGAGTAATGGGGTCTCTAACCAAATATAGGGGGTGCATTTAGAGCTACACCTTTATTTTTATTTTTTTTAAATACTATTTTACCCCTTAGGTAACTAGTCAAAGTAGTCGAAATCCTAACTACAACCAACTACCCAGCTCCGTCCTAAACCCTCTTGCCACACCCTAACCCTTCTCTACCATCTAGTGCCACCCCTCATTCATCTCCGTACTCGAGTGCCACCCCCAATCCTTTCCTAGCATCTTACTGTCTTGTGTGTGATAATGGTATGGGACTGGTGTTTGGACTTTATGAGAAGAAGGCCTCTCAATTAGAAAGTCGATCTTAAACACACAAAACTCACAAAGATACAATCCTACTTATTCGTTATTTAGAACATTACAAAAAAGTTATACAGTTTCCCATAATTTTTTAAACCAAGTGGGCCCTAAACCAAACCATAGAGAATAGGCCCAATGTCTCAACAAGAAGTGGGCCTTTTGTTGATACTGTGGGCCATAAAAAGAGTAAGGAACCTTTGTGTAATTCATTTCAACAATCAACAGTACCCTCCTCTTTTGGGTCCTGGTAACCATCGGTAAGTACAAAAATCAAAAAAAGGTAAGGGGTTGTTTGGCAAGTAATAAATAAAAAAGTTTTAAAAAAATTGAAATCGTATAAAAAAGTCAAAGATACATTTCCATTTATTCTATTTTTTATATTTTTTTCATAAAAAGTCAAAAAAATATTTCCAAAACATATTTAATTTTTTCATCTCATATTTTAGTAAAAAAAATACTAAAAAGGTTACTTCCCAAAATCAGAGTTTAAGTTCAAATTTTGCCCAGAAAGTTGATGTATGGTTCATATTTAGTTCTTAAATGGTGGGAACTACAGAAAAAATAATAAATCACCAAAAAAGTTTAGGTGCATAGAAGATTTCAAATACAAAATGTACAAATGTAACGCATATAATCGCAGTTAGAGATACAAATATTTTTTTTTTATCTCATATCCATATATTATGTGTACAAAATTTCTATATATTATGTGTTTAAAATTTATAGCACATAGCACAGTCGTAAATCACCATAATACCTACAATTTTCTGAGTAAATTCCTAAGTAAAAATTGTGAGTGAATAGAAATTACTTCACAAAAAAAGAAGAAGCAAAGAGAACCTGTCCGGTTTGCTACCTTCTATCTTAATTCTATTTTATTAAGCACACACACAACAAAAACTACACAAGAAGTTAATTTTGGAGACTTCATTTAGAGCCAAGTAGGATTATTATGTGTCAACAACAAGCATTCAAAATTACAAAACTAGTTGCTTTTAGTATATTTTAACACAAAATTAGTTTAATGGTTAAAATTTGGATTAATAAGGGCGAATATGAGGACAGTCATTGTGTAAACTGTGTGCATGTCAACGAGTCTTCAAAATTGCAGCCCTAGCTACTTTTGTATAGTACAAAACTAGTTTAATAGTGAAGTTTAGATTCCGGTTGAGAATTAATTATTTTAATTAATTTTTTGAATTTTTATAAAAAGATGTATATAAAGTATGGAGAGTGATGTGATAAAAATAACTTTTTTATTATAAACCCATGCTGCCAAACGAAACCTAACATTGTGGGTTTGAATATGAGGACATTCACTTTATATATAGATAACATATTCTATGTATCCATCAAGGTGTATTGTCCTTTTAACACCTATAACGCATTAAGCCCCTGCATACTCTGAGTATTAAAAATATGTTTAACCCCAATAATAAATTATGAAGATTCAAACCTAAGCTTTGAACGAGAAATCTATACTAACTGTTTTTAATTACATTATATATCTATAAATTATAACTGTAAATTTGAGCAGTGTACACACCCTTCTAGTTAATCACAAAGAAGACTTCTTGGTAATGGCATTCCATCTCTCTTCGGAGAATCCCACAATCAGATGTCCAAATTGATGAAAATAAGATGTGATAGTTTTATTAACCAGTTGACTATCTGCATGATATCTGCTAGTGTAAGTTTGAGCACATGGTACAAAAAACAGGGAACAGTGTAAGGGCTTCAATTCTTAGTCAAGAAAACCAACTGGCTTAAAAAAACAGGGTAGCTTAAAAAAACAGGGTATATGTGGAGACAAACCCACTAAAGATGGGGGTATATACTAGCCGCTAGTATACACGATGTGTGTACAAATACATGTGGTTGAGAAAAAAACATGAATAATTGAAATTTTAAATATCTGAATAATTTTTTATAGTGATAGTTTTCAATTATTATAAGTATTTTAGGAATAGAAAAGTCGTGACATTTACATCAACTTCAGACTTCACTTTATATATAGTATAGATATTAGAGGTGCGCACACATTACATGTGTAATTTATAATTAAATCTTATAATCGTGGCAATTATTGGAAGTAGTATGAGGGTTGGTTTGGGAAGTGGGTTGGCTTTTTGGCTTTTTTGACTATTTTAGCTTGGGCTAAAAAGCTTGGTTTAGGAAAGATTTTTGACTTTTTGACTTTTTTGACTTTTTTTGTGAGAGAAGAGTATAATGATTATGGATTGGATGTGATGTTTTGTTTGTTGTGACTAAAATAGCCTATTTTGTCTTTTGTGACTAAAATAGCCAAAAAAACCTACAAAACCACTTTCCAAACGGTGCCTGATAAAATTGAAGTAGTTTATAATAGTTATCATGTTTTGGGGGCATTTTGGGGAAAAAAAAATGACATCTACACTAACAAAAGTATTTGCTTTATATATTAGTATAAATAAATGAATAAATTACCTATGTATCGAGAGGCCTAAATGCAAAATTTCTAGACAAAGCTCTCTTTGTTTTAGCAAATATATATATATATATATAATATTTATTTATGCAAAATGCATTTCTAATTTTTTTTTTATCAAAAAATGTTTTGTATAGAAAATGTTGTTTTATATTTAGTTATGAAAATTAAAGTATTAATTGTTGTATTAGTAATAGTTTTGGCGGTGGTGATGATTGGGGGTGGGGGAAAAAGTTGTGGGATAAAGGAGCTGGTATTGATAGTGGTACTGTGTGGTGTTATTGGTAAGATTTCAATGTGAAAAATATTTTTGTCTTTGAAAATAGAAAATATTTCTCACTAACTAAACTTGTTTCCTATTGACAATAAGTTTTTGGGTAAATTACAAATATATCTATTCTGAAATTTGCTTAAAATATATATTGCTTCATGTTTATGAAAATTACTTCATGCACCTTTAAATTTTTAATCAGACAATAAATTGCTTATTTTATTAATAAATCATTAAGTTAATTAACAGTTTTTAATGATATCATAAATATCAATTAACTATTATAATAATTTTATTGTTATATAAGAGAGTAGTTAGAAATTTTATTTACTTTTATTAATTTTGTAAAATAAAAAATTCTAACAAGGGGTATTTATAATTTTCATAAATATAAGGAGCAATTCATATTTTAAGTAAATCTTAGAAAGTGTATTTGTAATTTATTCTAATTATTATTTTTTGCTGATTTTTATTTTCTATTATATCAAATACTAAATATATATATTCAAAAAATATTTTCTACTGAAACGAACAGGTGAGTCAACCGATTCAAAAGTTGGAAGTTTTGATTGTGTTTGTGAGTTTTGTATTTGCTGATGGGGCACTCAATCCTCACATGGTCAATAGATATCACTACTTGCAAATTGCAATACCAGACCTATAATTTATGTTTTAAAATCTTTAGCTGCTAATTCTGGATTATAACAACCTTAATCCTAGGGTTTTTTTTTTTTTTTTGTTACAGGAAAATCCTCCCTACCCTCCCGCAGGTCCAAGGCAGCGCCCCTTGCAGAGATCACCAAGGTGTCCTGTTAGCCGTTCCGAGCAAGGAGACTATAACCTGGGAATTTGCCCCGACCTCCCAAGACAAGTTCCGCTTAAGTCAGGACTCGCACAGCGGGGGAGGATTGAACTCATACCAAGTGCTGACTAGACAACTTGAGGTCCAACCTCCTAACCAACAGTGCTTCCGTCCAAGAGATTGGCCCAAGGGAGGGTGGGGGAGTTGCACTTGTGAATCCTAGGGTTTTGTGTTGGCTTAGCAATGAATCTTGTATTCTATGTCGACACCTAACCATAGTGTGCTAATAAGATCATTAAACACCTATTTATCTAGTTATGGTTTGCTCTTTAGTCTATCTGTATCATTTTATATAATTTTCTTGTTACGATTGTTTAATCAAGTCAAAAAAGTCGGATTATGAAGCATAACTTCATTCACGGAATTGGGGTCACTGTTGTGCCTTTGGCACAGCAGTCACTGTTGTGCCTCATTTTGAGGTGCATTATGGGCTTATTTTTATGATCTGAACCGTTCATTTTGTAGGATTTGTTGAGTACTTCATGTCTATCAAAAATCATATTAATCGGATATCAATAACTATATGATCGAATTGCATATTTTTATACTATTTTTCAAAAGAAAAACTTCTTGTTTATTTTTTTGGTTATCAATCATATAATTATTGATATCCGATTAATATAATTTTTGATAGGCATGAAGTATTCAACAAGCCCTACAACATGAACGGTTCAAATTATAAAAATAAATCCATATTGCATCACAAAAGTTCACACTCTTTGAGAATTTTTTGGGAGACATGGCATGATCCTATAGGTCTATTAAAAAGGTTACTTTGTCATTAAATTATTCAAAACAATAATTATGTTTTCATTAACCCTAATTCCAACCTGACAACCCGTGTTCTTGAAGCTCATTACACGTGCAATACTGTAATTCGGATTGGTTTGGCAAAATTTTTTTAAAAAATATTTGAGGGCCCTAATTTTTTGTGGCTCAAATGGCTTAAAATTGTCAAAACGACGTCGTTTTGGCAATTTTGATGTTGTTTTGTACTCAAAACGCCGTCGTTTTGGCAAATTCGAGCCATTTGAGCCACAAAAATTAGGGCCCTCTACCATTGTTGATTTTTTTTTATTAACTATTTTACTTTTTTAAGATAAAATTATTTCTAAAAAGTTGATACGTTTTGAAAATATTAAAAATGTTACTCTCTTATTGAGAGAATTTAGGTGGGTTGGGATTTTTTTTAAAAAATAAAAAATAAAAAATTATTTTTTTTATTAAAATAAGGTTAAAAAAATACGAATTTTTTAGCACATGTCAAACCGAATGAACTTTAATAAAAAATTTAAAAAAAGTTGTTGTTGTTGTTTTTTTTTTTTTTTTTATACATAAATCAGCCTAAACCAAACAATAGGTGCTGTTTGGTAACACTTATGTTTTCAGTTTTCTGTTTATATTTACAAAAATTTAAAAAACTCAAATAAAAACTTGTTTGTTAAAATTTTTGATTTATAAATCAGTGGTCTCAGTTTATAAATTTGGTCAAAAAATGAAAACACAAAAAATGTGTTTCCATTTTGAGTTTTCAGTTTTTTTTTTTTTTTTACCACCCAACACTAGCCACCACCCGTTACCATGTTCCACCACCGTCTTTCGCCACCACCACCTGTCACCACCGCTCACCACCCACCTGCCACCACTAACCGCCACCACCACCACCAACCACCACCCACCTACCACTCACTCGCCACCACCACCCACCCCTTGCCGCCACCACCACCACCACCACCACCACCACCCACCTGCCATCCACCCACCACTACCATCCACCGCCCGCTACCTACTTGCCACCACCACTCACCACCCACCTGCCACTGCCATCCACCACCTGCCACCACCATCCACCTGCCACCCACCTGTCACCACCACCCACCATCACCCGCCACCCACTCGTTACCACCCGCCACCGTCACCCACTCACCCACCACCACCACCACCCGCCACTTACCCGTCACCACCCACCACCACCACCCGCCATCCGCCACCCACCTGCCACTACCACCCACCACCCCGCCACCACCACTACCACCGCCACCACCAACGCCCACTCGCTACCACACGCCACCGTCACCCACCCACCCACCATCACCACCCACCATCCACCCGCCACCACCCGCCATCCGCCACCACCCACCACCCCGCCACCACCACTACCCACTCGCTACCACCCACCACCGTCACCCACCCACCCACCCACCACCACCACCACCACCCACTCACCATTACCTACCACCACCCGCTATCCGCCACCCACCACCACCCACTACCCGCCACCACCACCACCACCACCACCACCACCCACAACCCGCCACCGTCACCCACCCACCCACCACCACCACCCACCCGCCACCACCCACCACCCACCGTCACCACTTTCCACCACCGTCTTCCACCGCCACTTGCCACCACTTGTCATTTCTCACTTTTTTTTATATTTTTAAATTTTTTTAAACATTTTGTCAATTACCAAACGCGTTTGTAGTTTATATTTTTCTAAAAATAAACAAAAAATAAACAAAAATCAGTTTATAAAATTTTTGTAAATATAAACTGAAAACGTAAACGTTACCAAACACACCATATTTTGTTTTGTTTTGTTTTTTTGCTTAAATAGTCAAAAGTGGAATTTTTAAAGCAAAAACCAAACGTAACCTTAAGTGCAAAGTTTCAGCATGTGACAACCTCCGTTTATATAAACTCATATCACCCTTTTCACATCACTTCATCACAAACACATTCAAATCTCAAATTGCCCGCATTACATGGCCCAACTTAGCGTCTCCTTGCTACTTCTCCTCTCCTCCCTTTTCATCGCCGGCACGGCCAGTCCGAACGGTCCTCCGGCTAGGGCCTTTGTCGAGTCACAGTGCCGGGCCACACTCTACCCTCGGCTATGCATCCAATACCTCTCCATCAACGCGAACACAAGTGAACAAAGCCCACAACAACTGGCCCAACTTGCCTTGATGGTGAGCCTAGCCCGGGCCCAATACACAAGGGCTTATGTGACCAAAGTGGCTTCACAACTCAAGAAAATGAAGGCCAAGGAGTACCAAGCTGTAAAGGATTGCTTAGACCAAATTAATGATGGTGTGGACCAACTTAGCCAATCGATAATTGAGCTCAAGCGAATTATTCAAGATGGGGAGGGCAATTTCATGTGGCACATGAGTAATGTTCAGACGTGGCTTAGCACGGCGCTCACTGATGCAAACGGTTGCATTGATGGTTTTTCGGGGCATGCCATGGGTGGGAAGGTTAAGGCCACAATCAAGGCTAGGGTCCTAAATGTGGCCCAAATGACTAGCAATGCATTGGCCTTGTTCAATCGGTTTGCGGCAAGACACCGAGCCAGGGGTGCAACCACCAAGCCCTAAGGCTTGAGCCATGGTCTTTTGAGTGCCTAGGTTTGGCCTTGTCATGAATCAGTTGTGTTTTTTTGTTGTAAAATACTTTGATATGTCACTACAATCTGTGAATATGAAGTTTTGTTGTCATCATGAAGTATATGAAACTTATAGATGTACTCTTTTTTAAATTTAATAAAATTATACTTTATAAATAAGGTAATATTATCGTACAAAAGGGTGTGCATCATATATAAGTTATGTTATTTGTGTGTTTAATTGCCATAAATGACATAATTTAGTACTATGAGTTATAACTAAAATTTTGTTTTTCATTCAGTGATTAAAAAATTTTAGTAGCCAAAACTATGTATATAGCGACCAAAATATTTTTTAGTCGTCAATTGTGGTATTTTTAGCGACTAATTTTTTTTTAGTTGCTAATAATCAATATTTCCCTACAAAAAAAATTTAATAGCTAAATATTGTACTTTTGCCAATTAAAAAAATTTTTGGTCGCCAATTACACAAGTTTTGGTGACTAAATTTTTTTTAGTCGCCTAATTTGGTCACCAAAAATGCATTTTGTTGCAATGAAATATCACATAAGGTATAATAAAAAACTCTTGAATCAATATAATAAAATATTATGTAGTTCTTGTACTCGTTAGTACATGAATATAATTTCCTTTTGTTCAAAAAAAAAAAAAAAAAATTCTTGCATCATAACTAAAATAATATCATAACTAATATCACAATCAATCATGATTAAAGAATACAAATATCATAATTAAGGGTGCATAATATACATCCCAAACACAGAATTTCCCTCATTAGTACGTCAAAAGACTTAGGTATGATGAAACATATGAGATCAATTTTTATATTCCTTTTCATTCTGAAATAGTACATCCCTTCTCTCATATCACAAGCAAGAATTAGATAACATATACAAAAACTTATTATAGAGTTCGATTTAAAAGTAAGTTCTACCAATAAATTCTATAAAATTTTATTCATACAAGTGTATTGTGTAATTTTGTTTTGACAAATGCAATAAGTTATAATTATTAAATTAATTTAATTTTTTATATAAAAGAAATATACAAAAAAAACCTAACAAAACAAATAATTTGAATTATTCCATTTTTTTTTTCTCTACTTGTCCCACGTACATTATTAATCTTGTACCATATATAAAACAAAAATGTCTAGGGGCCAGAGTTTGGTCCTAGATTTATGTCAGAGCATCTTTATCAATTTCATTAGGATTTTCTCTCAACTATTTTATAGTACAAAATTATAGAAACATATTTCATCAAACTTAATTATTAGTTAGATATTTTAATTGAATATCAAATCACTAACTAGATATAGTTAAGGAAAGATGACTCAACAAATAAAGAATAGATCTTTTGTTGGAGAATATATTTAAAAAGATAGTTAGCTAAAATAGAAAAATAGACTTTTAGTTAAAATTTAATTAAAAATTTGACTATTTTGTAGAGATACTCTCAATAATGATAGTTAGGGGCGGAGGGATGTGGGAGCCAGGGGGTCACGTGACCCCCTTGATTTTTGAATTTTTTTTTTTTTCGTGCCTATATACGCAGCCCACTTTGACCCAAAACAGCTTATTTTGATCGAAACACTTTTTTTGTGTGTAACACTATACAGACACCCAAACACACCGACACAAATCCAACCTAATTACTTTTTTTTTTTTTTGGATTCATGGAAATGGCGGCAGCAAAGGTTTTTTTCCTCTTTTTTTTTTTTTTTTTTTTTTTTTTTTTAATTTACCAACTTATGATTCATCAGATTAGAATCACACAAGACAGATTTGGAATCACACTAAAACTTTAATATCTTTTCTTTATTATTTATAGGTAACTTTATTTATGATTTTTTATTTTTTAAATAAAAATTATGAGTATCAATTTATAACTTGTTAAGTTTTGATTTGTAAATTTTTTTTATTTGTTATTATTTATGTTAAAATAAGGGATTTTGATGTGCTAAAATTATGAATCTTAATTGGTGGTGATTTATATTAAAAGTAGAGATTTTGGTTTGTTGTTGTTTGTGCTGAAATTAGGTATTTGATTTGTGTTACAATTAAAAATATTAATTTGTAGTATTTGTCGTTTAAATTAGGGACTTTCATTTGTTATAATATTGATATATTAGAAATTTTATTTGTTATGAATTGTGCTAAATTTAAATTTTTTGATATTTATATTAAAATTGGAGATTTTGATTTGTGGAGGTTTGTGCTTTTGATTATGAATTTTTTTTTTTTAAACAGTCATGGAGAAATATTTTAAAAGAAAATCAAAGTTGAAATCATTTATTCCTCAAGAAGAAGATTATAATTATTCTTCCGCAAAACAAAGTCACATAGAAATCAACTTAGTAGACTTACCTGCATAAAATTAAATTTTTTTTGCAATGAATATTAATTTTTAATGTTTAATATTAGCTCGAAAAATTATTATTATATTATTGTTATTGATTAGAGAAGAAAAATTTTGAGATTATAATTAATAGGTGCCCCTCCTAAATTAAATTCTTGGCTCCGTCACTGATGATAGTGAGTAATGAAGATTGAAGTATATATTATAGGATTTATGTGTAGAATGAATTTAAATCACATATTAATATTTTTAGATAATTTTTAACTACAATTTATGAATTTGTAATACTACAGTATAAAAATATTTAAACACGTGAGCATATAAAAAGAAAAGAAAAAGAAAAAGAAAAGAAAATATTTAGAAGCAATTGTAACTTTGTAAGAAAGCACTGCAACCCGCACTTCAACACTCTTGTATGCTAACTTGGAAACAACAATTTCAAATAATGCTATAATTAATACTATTCAACTAAATAAAAATTCTTTCTTCCTTTGCGTATTCTGATAGACACTCTACGGAGATTATTTCCCCCCACTCTCTCTATTTTTTCTTCTCTTCCAAGCATTTTTTTTTTCTTTTACACTTTGTGTGTGTGTGTGTGTGTGTGGGGGGGGGGGGGGGGGGGGGGGGTGTGGGGTTGATATTTTGGATTGACGAAGTGATATGCATCTGAGTCAGCAATGCCAAGAGTATAGAATGATTCACATAAATACAATGAAAAGTTGGAATTATACTTGTTGTGACTTGCTTGTATTTTAATTATGTTCTCTTATTAGCATAAGTGTATCTATGTGGTTAGAGGAGCACGCAGTTTTGAGATTAGATAAAGTGTCTGTTTGGCACAGCTTAAAAACAGTGTTAGGTCCCTATTTGTTGTCAATTCCGCGAACAAGGTTAGGTTAATTGAGTTGTAATTTTTCCTCAATTTTGGTCATTCCGCTCGAGCGGAGAAAGTTGCGCTCAAGCAGAGTTTTCATACTCTCAGAAGTTTGGCCTGTCTGCAAAATTACTGAGAGGTGTATTTTCACGCTCGAGCTTAAGTTCTAGAGCTCGAGCGTAGACCCTGTTTTGTTTGCGCTCGAGCGGCAAGTCCTGCGCTCGAATGGAGATCGCGATTCCAGTAGCTATAAAATTGCAGTTTGCTCCGAATTTAGGGTACGGCTTCTAGATCTTCTTTAAGGTTCTAGGGTTTTCTTCTGGGGCTATTTTACTAGTTTTCTTTGATGCTTGATTGAGTATTAAACTCACATGGTTTGACAAGAATACACCAAAGAGTTTGATTGTTTGAGTGTTTTTCTTCGGTGGAATCCGGAGATTCCGGAGATTCAAGCGTGGAGTATTTGAAAGAGTTCGAAGTTGTGCACAGTCATTGATTCGACACGGATGTTGTGGATTCAACATCAATCTGATCAATTCCGAGACGAAGGTTGCGTTGAAAGAGATACAGATTGTTGAAGACAAATTGACAGAGTTTGGGCAATTTGTTTGGTTAATTTGTATTCTTTCTTACTTTCATAGTGGATTGTTTAGTGGCGTTTAGGCCGTAGTTTTTTAATCATAATTGGAGGTGCTTCAATTGTGATTTTTCCATGTAAAAATCTATCGTGCTGATTTATTGATTTTGAAACAACAAATCTGTAGACATCGCATTTTTGACCGCTCCTAAGACTTGGGTGCCACCGATTGATCACCCAATGATTAATTTATATGCTTGTCCAAATGCTCCATGTCCTCAGCAGGAAGCCTCAGTTTTGAGCCTAAAAATCCTACAAATCTTGTACCTTGTTTTTGGATTAAAACAGCAGTTTTTCAAGCCTGACCATCCAGAGACCTGCAGACCCACTAGTGACCTGCAGACCCACTAGTGGCTTGCCACCGACTATTAGTGGCCTGCCGGCCACTTGTGTAAAAATTCAGATAGTTTTTGCCAGCTGTGCTAGCTGTGTCCACAGATGCATGCACTGCACCAGCTGTGTCTGTATGGATATTTTTGAGCTAGTCTCATATATTTCTATATATTGATGACTCACTCTCAAATATCAGGGTTATAAAAATTTATGGAGCAAAGTTTTGGAAAATATTTCTCTCTCCCTTGCAACTTCTATACCCTTTGCCTAGACACTCTAAACCAAACCTTGAGGGTTCTTTGCTGAGGTGTTTGAGCTTGCATTTTAGCTCTTGAGGGTGTGAAATTAGTGGTTTGTGAACAAAAGGATCATTCCTCTTGAAGAGGAATACATCCTAGCTCTTTTGCACTACTTCTTTCCCATCTTTTCTTACTGTTTTTAGGCTGTTTTTTCACTTGTATTTGTGGGCTGAAACTTGTGGTTTAAGGCCATTAAAGGTAGAGGGATTGACCACCTTTCTTTGAACCTTGTCTTCTAGGCTTTTACCCTTGTGTTTTCCACCTTTTCATTATCTTTTTTTGTGTTTTTTCCCACTGATTTTCAGAGGTTTTTTAGTGGTTAAAATGTGATTTTGAAGTCCCAAAAATAGATGGGTTAGCCTCTGCTCATTTGGCTTGTTTACTAGCTTAATTGCCAATTATTTTAGCTTGTTTTTGTAGATGTTTTTACCTTAATTTCAGTGCTATTTTAGCCTATTTTAGGACTGTTTTAAGTTGTTCATGTCATTTATGCTTTGTATTGCATGCTTATAGTGTAACAGTCCTCATGAGTTTGGTGTTTTAGGTATTAGACACCAACCTATTTGAGTTGATAGCAATTATTTCAAGCTTTCAATATTTGTGATCATCTCTAATCATCTTTGTACTTCTCTTATTTCTTGACTTCTTCCTTGCTTTAAGAGTCGTTTCAAACCGATTGTTTGTTTAAGCTTGAGATAGAGATCGTTATGCTTAATGGTTTAATCTCTTTGGAGGTCCATTACCAACGACATGACATCTCTCTCATACCAAAAACAACCCTTTGTTTGACACTTCCCTCCTTTAGTGGACTTAATGCTCATTTTGAACTAAAATGACTAATGAATGGAAAAGTAATTAAAAAGGGAAATAAATGGCTTAAAATGGAGCAAGATAATAAAATGGTTTGGGTTCAATTAGAAGTTAATTGAACCCATTGAGTCTTGAGTCGTTTCATACTTGTTAGTGATGAGAATGGTTCAAGAGTTGATGTCAACCGCTTCCTTTGATCAATATCATGTTAGAGAGGAGGTTCATGAATTTTTGATTGTGCGTTTATTGAAATTGTATCCCTTGGTTCATAAGTCATCCTGCAATGAATTTGCGCCGATTGAAGGCTTGCGAATCGAGCCTACCCTTCATTTGAGCTGTCTGATGATAAGGAGAGGCAGGGTGGACAAACATCTCTTGAGAATGCTCTGTCTGTGCTTTGTTTGTTTTCTGTTGCAGTAGGAGAAACCCAACTTTAGTGGTTGGCAGGCCACCTTTACCGTACGGCATGCCACTATTCGTGGGCGGGATCACCATTTTTGGCCTGCCGGCCATCTTTTTTAGCCAGGCACTACCACTTTTTTTTTCACAAAGCAGAGCAGAGGCTGAGGTGCAAAACAATGCAGAGGCATTCTCGGGAGAGAAATTCATGTGCATGCATAAGCCATTTTATTACTCCTCGGGACCCGTTAAATTTGTTTTTGTTAATAGTAGTATGTTATTAGTGAACTTGTAATTAATTATTTAGTTAATTAATTCCGTAATGTAACTAATTAGTTAATTTGTATTAATTAATTAGAGTGTGTTGTAACTATTTAATTAGCTAGAATAGCTAGTTAACTTCGGCGTTGTACTAATTAGTTAAGTAGCTTAGCTAATTCATTCATTTGGACCCTTCTGCACGAGTGCAAATATGTAATAATGCGTGTATATCTTCTAACCTCATGCCTTTCTCCCTTTTATTTACCCGCTTATAATGGATAGTTTAGAGCATCACATTTCGTTTAGCATTTTACATGATTTGCATCCATGTGTCTTGCATGAATAAGGTTTGACTCCTCATTCTAACAAGCATTGTCATTTAAATACTTCTTTGAAAACGTGTTTAAAAACTGCATGCTATCAAATTGATTCATATGCTATACTAGTAGCCAGACTTCTAATTGCATATCGTATGTGTTGCATTAGGCATATTTCATTAGTTAGGATCATGCATTTTTCTAGCTATTTTCTCTCTTTTGGTTTGCCTCGGGAATTGGGGTAAGTTTTACTGCTTTAGCATGTCACATGAGTGTGATTGTTACCATGTTGAGCATGATTACCGACTAAGTGCTTAAGTGCTATATCTGTTTGAATGCCTGTGGATGAAGGCTAATTGCTTAAAATTTGGATATTTTGAGTAATGTGCATATGAGATTACTTTTCAAGTGGTACATATTCAAAACAATTTTCAAACAAACATGAAATCAAAAAGTTCCAATTTTTGCAAATTAGTCTATATTTGTGTGCATCACATAGTAACAATAACCTAACAATCAGAACAAGAGCATATAATGTAAATAAAAATCATATCATGATTAGTAGAGGCTGATCTTTGATTGGGTGGGTAGGGTGCTCAATTCATGACCTTCCCCTCTCGTACCTAAGTTTTCGAGCCGAGACACTTTAGTGATGACGGATAAGTGGCCTTTGGCACGAGTTCCGGGTTTCCTAAATTTTCTAAAAATATTTAGGTGGCGACTATGTAATTTGGCAAAGCAGTCCATTTTTGACATTTTGATTCAAAATTGATTGTCCAAAAGATTTGCCGGATTTGGACTTTTTTGTGTTTATCTATTTCACATTGCACTTGTGAGATCAGATTCAGAACCACAGGAGTCCGAACTGTAGGGCTATCGTATCCGATAGGAGCACAAAAAGCAAGCTACAGTTTTTGGCGACTCTGTTGGGGATGCAGAGAATTTGACTCGAACTGCATGATGTGAAATTTTATCTACACTTATTTGTTATTTGCATTGCATTTGCATTGGTGCGTTTAAGTCACTGTGTTTGCCATTTACTATTCCTGGACGATTTGCTGGAGGCATGCCCAAAAGCTTGCCAAAAGGCTGACCGGTCGTGGGCTCTGCTATGTTGGAAACACAACCCTTGGATCTGGACTACCGGTGTACTGTTTGATCTTCTTTTTGCCGTTTGATCCTCCTTTCACTTATCGGTGTTAGGTGTGAGAGGTATATTAGGTAGTCTTGCGGAGGTACCCCTATTTTCGCCATTTGGCCTAGTTGCATATAGAAAAGCCATAAAGACTGTTCCAAACTAGGACAGGACGCTCACCCGAATGCCGGATTGCATGAAACCACTTGATTGAAATAGTGAATCCTTGTTCATAACGAAACTAGGACAGGATAACCGTACCCCTTCATAGGGGTGTTTTGGTTCTCTCTTAACTGGTATGTGCTTTATAGTGAAACTGTATAGGAATGTGCATATCAGTTATAAGGTTGTATCTGTTTTGGGGCAGAATTTAGTGTGAAGTACAGTCTTATAGCTTTGATCATGTCTGTGTTGATAAAAATCTTAGCTGAGGTGCTGTGCGATTTCTGATTGCTGCACTTTTACTTTATTTCTTTTGCTAGGTAGTTTAAACCATAGCTTCAGAAAGTTCGGATATCCCCCAAGTACTCTAGGCCCGAGTCGGAAGACTTTGCAAGGCCAGGGATCTTGTTTGGGGACTACCCGTGTTTGCCTCACTACCACCAGTTACAAGGCAAAGGAGGATTAGATAGAATTCACCAGTCCAGTTCTTACAGCAGTCACCCATCAGCTCACTTGTGTCCAGTCCGGTTCGGGAACAGTCATCTACTTCACGAGAACAGTCACTTATTCCAATGGCATAGTATCCCCCAGCCAATATGGAGGAATTAATACTCCAGTTGCAGTAAACAGTAGAAGCACTACAACATGATGCGGCTCTCCAGGCCGAAGTTGCGGCCCATCAGGCCGATGTGATAACTAGGTTACAACAACATTAACCACAGCTGGCTACGGCCTTATATCCCATGCACCCACCACGGCTATTCCTATACCCAGTGCCACTGCTAATATTACTAATGCTTAAGATCCACAAAACCAGGGTAATCTGATTTTTCCAGTCCAAATAGAGCAAATCCCAGCACAAGCTTCCAAACCCTCGGTTTATCAGATCGAGGCTCCATTCGAGTTTGAGGTTGACCCAACTGCACTCAAGGTCAACAAGTTAGAGAAATTGTTCAAGAGAGCGCAAGGGGTCAACTCTATCCCAGACATAGAGGACGGATACATTGATTCTGCTATTACATTACCGGATTGGTTTAAGATGCTGCACATTGATCGTTTTGACGGTTTCGGGGATCCGGCGGTTCACTTGTGATTGTTTTCAGATATCTTGTGGTCGATGGGCTTAACTAGACTATAGAAGCTGTCTCTTTTTGGTCGCACCATGTCGGATATAGCGGCCATTTGGTATGCCAAGTTGGAAGATTCCGTCAAACAGAATTAAGAGAAGATGGCCAAAGCCTTCATTGCTTAGTACTCTTATACTACGCAGATTGATGTCACAACTCGCGATCTCGGGGCAACACGTCAAGAGCTGAAGGAGGGTTTCTCTGAATTTGTGACAAGATAGAGGGCTAAAGCCTCGATGATGACCACGAGGCCTTCCGAGAAGGATCATATAAGAATGGTTATCCAGAATCTGTATGACAAGTTGCTGCAGAAGATGATTGTTTTACCTCTATTTACCTTCACAAAGCTTCATGAAATAGGAGTGCAATCGAGGATGCCATGAAACAGGGATGTATTACTGAGGATAAGGAGCCAACCAAGAGGCTATTTGTTCACAGTTCCAATGCTGCCAACGGTAGCACAATTGTGAGGCCATCGGACATAAGTGTTGTCACCACAACAAAAATTCTTGACCCTTTGCCAATGTAGGCCCACAAACATCATCCAACACTACCCGACCTCAGGATAGGACTTTTAACCAACTATACATGACCTATCCAAAGCCATGTAGGTGCTAGTCAAAAAAGGGCACCTAAAACCCTTAGAACCTCACTCACTTCCCGATTCTCTTCCACTCAAACACAACCCCACAAAATACTGTGCTTTTCACCAGTAACACGGTCATGACACCGACCAGTGCTTTTGTTTGTGTCATGAGATTCAGGATCTCATTGACAATAAGGTTATTGCTCCACCTCAGAAACCAAATGTAACCACAAATCCATTCCCAGCCCATAATCAAGTCCCTCCACCCCAAAACCTTAACTTGATCCATACACTAGCCACCTCTTATGACCCCAGCGTATATATTACCCCCTTACACCTTCCAAAATCGATGCTGTTCATCCCTGAGGGCACAAACTTGTGCATGATGGGCACGTCTAACCTACAACTTGATCTTTCTATATCAGTGGTGAAAACACTCACCGTAAAGGAGGTTTTGACCTCAGAGGAAGGTACTAGTTTGTTGTCGGAGTGTCCCGGGAACTTGTTTGAAAAGGCATACAACCTGAGTTGCTATATTGTGCCAACTAGTCAAACCAAGCTTAAATTGGTGCTACCAATCTCAGTAGACGTCAGTGTGGTCAGGGAGGATGGCCCGAGCCAAGGGTTGGATGATTTGGCAGACCTCGAAGAGGATTTAGACAACCTACAGTTCTTTGATGAGCATGATCAGGGAGATGTATAGATCAGGTGGTTTAACCTGAATGGATTGACTGATAACACCGGATGGCTAGGTGATGAGCCAGACAAGGAAGACGAAACTAGGATGAATCTAGAGGAGAAGGAAGCAAAGATAGTTGCAGTAGCCAAAAAGGCTGATGAGGAAGGAAAATAGTCGGAGGGCACATGTGCGGAAAACCCAGCCCAAGAAGTGGGTGTTGTGAACACTGTAGATACTGAACAAGAAGCTGCACTGAGGCAGTTTGAAAGAGAAAGAAATGAAAACAGTCAAAAAACCATAATTGCATGGCACCCTGCGAGGGACATTTATGATGTAAAAATGATTCAAGTGGAGCTTAACAATTGCTTGTCAACAGTTGATGGCGAGTGGTGAGATGATAAAGATTTGTGTTTGGCCCATATCGGCAAAGATTGGGGAGCTTGCCTCCTAGATAATACATGGTATGCTGAGAAGATAGACCATCTTACCCGTAATGGACGGTATTTTAAGCCGCCGCACCTAGATCAAGTAGAGGCGTCTGGAACGGACAGGGGGACCGAGAAATAGAAGGAAAGGCAACTAGAAGAGGAGCCAGTGTTAAAACAACTCAAGAAAATCCAAGCTGATTGGGGGCTCCTTATGGCTTCACGGGTGCACCAGCAGGCAGTATTGTTGACAATGGACAAGGCTAAATTGTCCATTGATACTATGCTCGAGCAACTTGTGGGCTTGGTCTTTCTAGGTGGTGCCAAGCCAATGCTCACTTTCTCTGACAAAGAGCTGCCGCTTGAAGGCTCGGCTCACAACAAGCCGTTATACATATCTGTGGAATGCAAGGAGAAGTGGGTGTCAGTGGTGTTGGTAGATACTAGTTTTGCCATTAATGTATGTCCGTCCTGTACTGCTTATACGGTTGGCCTTAAGCTGGCAAACTTTGTTCCCACAACCAAGGTGATATGGGTGTATGACAACACAAGCCGAGAGGTCATGGGTATAGTAAAAGCACAAGTCCAGGTGGACCCGTCAGAGTGAGAGATTGAGTTTCACGTCTTGGATGTATCGGCTACCTTTAACCTGTTGTTGGGGAGGCCTTGGTTAGATCACGTGAAGGCTGTGTCCTCTACCCTCTATCAAATGTTGAAATTGTTTTTGGGAACTTATCCACCCATCCACCTCTAGAGGTGACTATGCCAGTCCTAGATATCAATCATGGTGACGAAGATGTATTCCTTTCGGGATTCACTCTGGCAGAAGCCCGAGTAGTGCAGACCATTCTGGCCGTGGATGAAGGCATGTACATTAGTGCACAGTCCATATACTTCATGAACAAGTTGCAGCATGATTCTTCATTTAGCTTTTCTTTTGAGTCTGTAATCGAAAATCTAGACATTTTGAATGAAAACACTGCAGATTCTGTGTACTTCTCTGTGCCGCTGGTTTATTGTATTGACCAAAATTTTCAGAATTTTAATGAAAACAAAGAGGAAGAAATTCTTTTGGCTTAGAAAAATTTGATTAATTGAGAGAAGGAGAGGCGTGCTAAGCCGTGTATTAATGAAATCATTGCCATTAATGTGGATACTGAGAATGATCCGCACTTGGTTCAGATCAGGTCTACGTTGCCTTCGGAGGAATGCGAACGTTTAATCACTTTATTAAAAAATTTCAAACATGTTTTCGCGTGGTCCTACGAAGACATGCCTGGAATCAACCTTGAGATTGTACAGCACTGGATCCCTCTTGACCTTGAGGCCCGACCAGTCAAACAGAAACTACGCAGAATCTGTCCATATTGGGCACTGAAAATCAAGGAAAAGGTCATAAAGCAGATTGATGTAGGATTCTTGTTAGTGTCTGAGTATCTAACCTGGTTGGCCAATATCATCCCAGTGCTGAAGAAGGATGGCAGAATTTGGGTTTGCGTTGACTTCAGAGACCTGAACAAAGTGAGTCCAAAGGATGACTTTTTACTACCGCATATTGATGAGTTAGTAGACTTCATCGCGGGCCATGCCTTGCTTTTCTTTATGGATGGATTTTTCGGGTATAATCAGATTCTACTGGCACCAGAAGACCGAGAAAAGACTACTTTCACCACACCATAGGGTACCTATTGTTACCGAGTCTTGCCCTTTGGGTTAAAGAATCCTGGGGTTACCTATCAGAGGGCTGCGACCACCATTTTGCATGATGTGATCCCCAAACAGGTTGAGGTGTATGTGGATAACATGATTGTCAAATCTAAAGAGTGAGAAGGCCACTACATCGCATTGGAAAAATTGTTTCAACGGATCAGGGAATACAGATTGAGGTTAAACTCGCAGAAATGCTTTAGAGGTGACGGCAAGGAAAATGTTAGGATTTTTGATCACACAGAGGGGCATTGGAGTAGATCCTTTCAAAATCAAGGCCATCTTGGAAATACCACCACCAAGGACCGAAAAGGAGGTGCGCGGCTTTCTAGGTAAAGTGCAATTCATAAGACGGTTTATTTCCAAACTAACCTTGACTTGTGGACCACTATTTGGTCTCCTGAAGAAAGGGAAGAAATTCTGATGGGATGATCGATGTTAGTTGCCTTCGAACAGGTCAAATAGTACCTCTAGAATCCACCTGTGTTGTTACCACTAGAGCCAGGGAAGCCTCTGATCTTGTACTTATTGGTAACAGATACAACTATGGGCTGCACGCTCGCTCATGAATCTGGAGATAGGGTGGAGAAGGCTATCTACTACTTGAGCAAGAAGATGCTAGACTGCGAGACCCGCTAGCCTTGGTGTGGGCTACTAGGAAGTTGAGACACTACTTGTTAGCTCACTCAGTAATCCTGGTTTCAAGATTAGGTCCCATTAAATATCTCTTTGAGAAACAAGCACTTACAGGTAGGCTAGCCCGTTGGCTGCTTCTTCTCTTCGAATTAATCTCAAACATGTTACAAGCAAGTCAGTTAAAGGAAGAGCTATAGCGAAATTCCTGGCCGACCACCCAGTAGAGGGCGATGAAGCAGTGGAATATTTGTTCTCAGATGAAGACATTCTGCAAGTCAAAGAGGAAACTTGGACGATGTACTTTGACGGAGAGTCCAATCAATACGGTTATGGGATAGGTGTGTGTATACACCCCATTTTTGACGGCCCTTACGACTTGGACGTCCTTGCATGCACACCCGATGATGAGTTTGTTTGCTCGCCAAGTGCTCGAAGTCCTTAGCGGAACGCCATAACTTTGAGCCTTTTAAACCCTGTATCCCTTTTGCCTCATTTTTGGACCATGTGTTGGTCTTTCCAGTCTGTGACCTCTGATGGCCTACCAGCTATCCTTAGAGGTTGCTGGCCATCACTTTTGGGCTGCTGGCCACTGACGTGGCTTGCCGGCCACCACTGATGGCCGGCCGGCCACCAATGTGTTTTGTAGATATTTTATGCCAGCTGTGCCAACTGTTTGCACAAATGTATCCATCTTCTTCCACGTGTAGGGCTGGATCTCCTTGAGAGAATTTCATGTTTTTTATATATAGAGACCCCCTCTCTCTTGTAGCAAGGTTAGAAAATTTTGAACTCAAAATTTTTCCTCTCTCTTTACAAATTTTCTACACTTTAGCCTACATACACTACACTTTTGCCTACACCTCCTTAATCAAAGTTGATCACCTTTGGACTGAGGTTTCTTGAAGCCTTCTTGGAGCTCTTGAAGTTGGTTTTGGCTTTAATTGTTGCCTACAATTGATCTTTGCATCAAGAGGTATAATACTTGCTTTTTTACCTTGTTTTGCATACTTGTTTTTCTATCTTTTCCCACTATTTTTGGACTGTTTTTGGGCTATAAAAAACTCTATTTTTGTGGGCTGAAATTGGTGGTTTAGGCTATTTAAGGTTAGGGTGGTAGCTCACCCTTCTTTATTCTTTGTTTGTAAGGCCTTTCCACCTTTGTTTCCCACTTTCAAACCATCTTTTTTTGGGATTTTAAACACTGAATTTCAGAGTAATTTTAGTGATGAAAATAATGTTTTGAGGTCCAAATTTGGAGGGGTTAGCCTCCCCTCCTTGTGTCTTGTTTGCTAGCTTAGTTAGCTTTATGTGTTAGCTTATTTTTCTAGCCATTTGTAGCTTAATTCCAGTGTGTTTTAGGCTCTAATTTGGACTGTTTTAACTCTATTTTGGGTTGGTTAAGTCATTTGAGTCTTGTATTGCATGCTTATAGTGTAAGTGTCCTCACAAGCTTGGTGTTTAAGGCCTTTAGACACCACTTGTTTGAGTCGATTGAATGTTTTTAGTGCTTTTCTCACTTAATTTCAGCAAGCACAATCTCTGCAACCTCCCTCATTTCTTCACCTTTTGTTTGCTTTGAGGGTTGTTTCAACCTTAGGATAATTTGAGCTTGAGATTGAGGTTCATGCTTAATGGTTTAATCCTCCTTTGGGGGTTCATTATCAACGGCATGACATTTCTCTCTTCACTTAAACTACCCATTGTTTGACACTTCTTTCTCTTTTAGAGGACTTAACTCACCAATGGACCTAGTTAGTTAAAAAATGGTTGGTAAAGTAAAATAACTAAAACTTGGGACTAAAAGTGAGCAAGATAATAACTTGTTGTGTTCAATCAGACGTTAATTGAACACATGGAAACTTGAACCATTTCATACTCACTAGTGATAAAATGATTCAAGTCTCCAAGGTCAACTTCTTCCCTTTATCATTCATGAAAGGGAGGAGGTTTGTGTCTTGGTTTGCATTTATTGACTTTGCATACTTGGTTTCACAAGCTATCATGCAATGAAATTGTATCCATTGATGGTTTGTGAACCAAAGCTTGCTACTCCTTTGATTTTCCCATGAAAAGAGGGGTGGGTTGTGCAAACAAACCCTTGAAATACCCTGTATATGCTCTATTTGTCTTCTGTTGCAACAAGATGAACATGTGCATCAGTGGCCGACAACCTTTACCAGTGGCTGGCCAACCACTGATGTAAAATTTAGCAAAGTAGTGGTAAGGCAGAGCAGAGTGAACAGCAGCGTTGGTGTTCAACTGTGCAAACAGGGGCATTCGGAAGCAAAACGGTGGCCTTTTCGGGTGGAAACCGAGCATGCGTATGCACATCCCTCATTTCCCGAGGTGGAGTAGTTAATTGTTAAGTTTAATTATTAATTGTAATTGTGTTATAATTCTTTAATTAGTTAAGTAGTTATTATTTAATTAATTCAAGTGTTGTAATAATTAGTTTAGCTAGTTATTCATTTCGGTTTGTAATAATTAGCTTAATTAGCTTAACTTAGTTAGCTTAATTCATTCAGACTCTCCTTTGTGAGAGTGCAATGTAATAATGTGTATGTCTTCCAACCCCACGTCTTTCTCCCTTTTATTTACTAGCTTATGATGGTTAGCTTAGGGACATCACGTTTCAATTAGCATATTGCATGTTTACATCCATCCATTTGTATTGCATGCACCGAGGCTCGGTTCATCATTCTAATTGCATTGTCGTTTCAATACTTCTTTGCATACGTGCTTAGATTGCATGTTATCAAATTGTTTCATATGCCATGTTTAGTAGCCGAGCCTATTTAAATTGCATATTGCATGTGTTGCATTAGACATCTTGCATAAGTTAGGATTATGCATATTTTTCTAACTTTTTCGGTTTTATCTTGGCTTAGAGTGCTAGTTGAGTTTTTAGTGCTTTAGCATACTTGCATAAGTGTGAGTGACTACCATGACTAGCATGCTTGCCATGAGGCTAAGTGCTTACTTGCTAAACTATTTGAATGCATGTGGATGAGGGCTTGTTGCTTGAATTGGAATAATTTGAGTGATGTTCATATGCGATCACTTTTTCAAGTAGTACATATTTCGAAACAATTTTGCAAACAAACATGAATCAAATATTCCAATTCTTGCAAATTTAGTTTATACTTGCTTATGCACGTATCACATAGTAATGCTAGCCTAATAATCGGAACAAGAGCATATAATGTTGATAAAAATTATATCATGATTAGTAGAGGCCGATCTTTGATTGGGCGAGCGGGGGTGCTCAAATGTATTCATGACATTCCGCTCTCGTACCTAGGTTCTCGAGCCGAGACAATCTTGGTGATGAGGGACACGTGGCCTTTGGCACGAGTCATGGGTTTCCTAAATTTCTCAAAAATATTTAGGTGGTGACTCTGTATCTGGCAAAGCAGTCCATTTTTGGCATTTTTGATTCAAAATTGATTTTTTAAAAGATTTACTAGATTTGGACTCTGTGGTGTTTATCAACTACAGTGTGCTGCTGATAGCACCCGATGATGCCCATATACCCTTAGCCTTCAAACTCTGGTTCAAGGTGTCCAACAACGAAGCAGAATATGAAGCGTGCATTGCTGGTTTAGAAGTTGCCCTAGAACTAGGGGCAATAAGGTTGGATGTCATTGGAGACTCAAACTTGGTTGTTTCTCAAGCAAATGGAGACTGGAAAAATCAAAGAAGAGAAAATGAAGGTCTACCATCAGGCCCTGGATATTCTGATTCTAAGGTTTGAAAAGCTGACATTTACCCATCTGTTAAGAGAGAACAACCGGTTTGTTGATGCACTGGCAACTCTATCTTCTATGGTAGACATCTCATTGGGAGTGAAGATGCGTCCAATTATTATCAAATAAAAATACACGCCGGCCTAAGAGGCCGTTGTCGCAATAGATGAAGTGCAAGACAAAAACCCCTAGTATTATGATATTTGGAACTTCTTAGAAAAAGAAACGTATCCACCAGGGGCAAATGCTAAGGACAAACGGGGAATACAGCGTATGGCCGTCCAATTTATCATCTGCGGGGTAAGCTCTACAAAAGAGGCCATCTGGGAATGCACAAGTTGTGTGTTGAAGAGGAGGAATCAAAACGCCTTATGGAGGCCATCTACGGGGAAGAGTGTGGGGCATACATGAATGGTGTGATGCTAGCCCAAAAGATCCTCAGACAAGGTTATTATTGGTTAACCATGGAGGAGTATTGCATTGGTTTTGTACGACAATGCCATGAATGCCAAATCCATGCCAATTGCATGAACGTACTGCCGTCTAAGCTTTACAACATGACTTCACCATGGCCATTCTCAGTCTGGGGAATCGACGTTATCGGTGCAGTCTTGCCAAAGGGGTCAAATGGACATGAGTTCATCTTGGTGGCAATCGACTATTTCACGAAGTGGGTGGAAGCTCAATCCTATCCCTTGTTGAAAGCGTCGCATGTAGCCAAATTCATTAGAAATAACATCATTTGCTGGTATAGAGTTTCGAACGAGATCATATTAGATAAAGGCTCATACTTCAAGAAAGAGGTGGTGGATTTGCTTGAGAAATATAACGTGGCTTTTCACAAGTCATTGGCATATAGACCACAAACTAATGGAGCTGTTGAGGTCGCTAATAAGAATATTAAGAATATCTTGCGGAAGATGGTGGAAACATACAGTGACTGGCTGGATAAATTGCCATTCGCGCTCCGGGGCTACAGAACCTCAATCCGAACATCTATAAGGGTAACCCCCTATTCTCTCATTTATGGGATGGAGGCTGTTCTACCAATTGAAATTGAAGTGTCGTCATTGCGAGTTATGGCCGAGTGTCAGATAACGGAGGCGGATTGGCAACAAAGTAGATTTGAGGAGTTAATGTTGTTTAATGAGAGAAGACTGAGGGCATTGTATCATGTCCAAGGCTACCAATGCAGAATTGCTAGGGCTTTTAACAAGAAAGTTAAGTCCAAGAATCTTAAAGAGGGAGACATGGTACTGAAAGACAACTGAGCTCCCATCCATGAACCTAGGGGCAAGTTCTAACCCAATTGGACTGGTCCTTACATCATCAAATCTATTTGGTCAGGAGGGGCGACTATTCTCATGGACTTAGATGGCCTAGAGTTTTCATAGCCGATCAATATGGACAAGTTAAAGAAATACTATCCCTGAGAGGCTCGCTAGGCCGAAAACCTGGAAGGGTGACCTAGACAAAATTAGAGCATGAAAAATTAGAAATAAAGAAAAATAGAGCTTGCAAGGTTGAAAACGTTAAAAGGCGACTTTGGCAAAAGTTAGAGCACAAAAAGAGAGAGTTAATACTCGAGTGAACCTGAACCGAATTACGTATGGCCTGATTCTCATCTTTGGGATACGTAGGCAACTTCATCCAAAAGTTTGGTCGTAACCATCTCTAGCTCAATTGTCCTGTCTATCTGTTTTGTCTTTGTCCATCATTATTTATCTCGGTTGTGTTACCTCTATTTTGGCAGGAGGGTCAGTATGGTGAATGCAGTTATGGGCAATTGCGATCTGTTGAGTCGGGGCTGTACATCCTGAGGGCTGATTCGGTGCGTGTCAGGTAGTGATCACTTTTGAAAATGGTTTTAAAAAGTTTTGATAAAAGTTGATTTTGTTCAAAATTTTACCTTTTTACAACTTAGACCATTTTGGGACCAAAAGGAAAATTTTTAGCGCTCACAATTTTAATTCCATTGATTTCAACACAAGTACATTCCCCAAACTTTCTAATTTAAATCAAAGTTGCTTTTACATCATAAAACTTGAAAAGAAAGGTCAAAGCAATAAACTAAGGGCATAGGTGAGATCAGTTGCTCCTGCGTCCTTTGCTCGTGCTTGCAAAAGTCTCTGTAGCCAAAGTTAGCCCAACTTATCCCTTGTCCTCAAGCCAAGCCAAGCCAAGCACTCGCCAGAAAGGGCATAATTGAAGCTAGGGGTAGGGGCCAGAAGCTCTCTCGTCCTTTAAGCAATGAGGTACCCAATCAAGTGTGAACTACGAAACATAAATGAAGCTGGGTATTCTACCCCTTTATCTGGACGAGTCTGATCATGTCCAAACAGGCATCTAAATCGGAAAGGGAAGTAGAACACACAGTACGTGAGGCCAATCAATTGAATACCCGGCTGTTGGGACATGCTGTAGCTCATCTCGGTCAAATTAGGCTAGGGACAATGCCAAGCTATGTTCGTTGCAGATTTGTTGCACATCCAGTTGCACCACTATCTCTTATTGGGAAAGTCCACTAGTCGTTGGCAGAAGAAGTAAGCTTGGGTTGAATATTCGAGGCAAGGGTCCACCACTTTCAGCTTATCCATGAGCCATACCTAGGAAGGGACGAAAAAGAAGAGAGACTAAGGAATAGAGAAATGTACGTTGAGAGAAAATGAAAGAAAGGGCTTTGAGAGAAAATAGAGCGTGAGTGCCGAGTGATGTAAGAATCACATATATAAGAGAGGGTGGGAAACAATACCTGGAGTAGGAGTGGACTCCCCGCAAACCTAGTGGTCTCTCACCGATGAAAAGCATCTAAACCAATCAGGGTCTTGGCTAGTGCTAAACTAATGCAACTCTTACCCTCTTTCAGGCATTGGGCTACTTTGATTTGCTTAATGTTGGCTCCGCCATAACTAGGGACAAGAATAAAATATGCGAGCATACATAAACAGAGGGCATGTTACTAAAAGCCTCACCAGAGAAGGTCACCTCTGTCTCCAAGGTCCGAAAATCGATGAATCAAACCGGTTACATCTTGCTCCCTGCCATGAGCCAAAGATTGAACTTCGTGCAAAGTAAGCCCACACATTTGTCCTAAAGCTAAGGCATGGCCAAAACGGGGCAGAGGCATGATTTCCTCGTCGCGTCGGGATTTCAACAATGCTTGAAACTCTTCAAGAGTCGGACACATTTCCTGTGCTCCAAAGTGAAATACATGTATAATTGGGTCCCAACATCGGGCCGCGGCATGGAGAAACGGAAAAAAAGGTGGAGTACGACTCAACGGAAAAAGCGCATTTTTGCCAAAACCTTAAAAATTCACCTTTTCCATGCCGTCTAAAGTGGCTATCCAATCTTTGAGTTTCTCTGCAAGGAAGATCTTCATTTTTAATGACAACAACAACTAAAATGAGGTTCTGGTAAAGAAATTGCGAAGGAGGACCTCTTGTAGAAGATAGGGCTGTGAGTGGAGGCCAGCTGTCAGCTATCTGGTGGATCACCATAAGTGGCCGGCCATCCACCTTTAGTGGTCGGCCGTTCACTTTTTGTGGCCGGCCGTCCACTTTGTGGCATGAACAGTTTGGCATTTCGGTTTTGTCTTGGTCTTTGTGTTTTGGAGTCATGTTTTGAGTCTTTTGTTTATAGCAAGTGTGTATAGCTGTGTTTACGTTGTTTTTATTTTGTTTCCCGTGTATTGAGTTATATTTTGTATTTTGGTCATTAGTCGGTTCATTACCTGATTGAGAACATTATTCTAATACAAGGATTCTCGATTTCAAACCTAACTCCATTTTTATTCTATGCCAATATGGTGCTCATGATGCAAAAACAATAACTCTTTCATAAAACTGCAAGGTTTTACCCCGATCATGGTTTTTACAAAAGAGAGTACAAGTTTTCAAAAGCAAAAGTAAAAACTAATTGAAGCTATACATGTGCTAAACTACCAAAATAAAAGAAACTAAGCAAAAAAGCACAAAAATCTGCGCCAATCGCATCAAGCTCGAGAGGCCCTCTTCGTCCTCTTTTTTGGAGGGGACTCAGGGGCACTGTCTTCATCAACGCCACCATCAGAATCAGACTTCGAGCTCGAGCCAGTATCATCATCTTCGCTCTTTGACTTAAAACCAGCCTCAGCGTCCTTATCGTTCTCTGATCTCGAGCCAGCATTGCTGTCCCCGCTCTCAAACTCAGAGCGTAGGCTCATTGCTTCCTCAGAGTCGTTGGTCTGAGTATCATTCCCACTCAAAATCGGCTCTGAGCTGCTGTGATTCAGAGCACCTTTGCCCCTACCTCGACCTCGATGCTCATCTCGATCGCGTGCTGGAGCCTGTCTACCTCTCTTCTCTACAGCTAGAGGAGGTGCCGCCGGTGCTGGTACTGCTAGTACTGGTGCCTTCGGTGCAGGTGGAACCTAAAAAAAAACAAGCATCAACATATCAAATACAGTGTATGTATTGTTGCAGAATGGGGTATGCAGTATGAGTATGATACAGAAAATAGATGCAGCATGAGTACAATGTGTCAGTATAGTGTGTCAGTAATGCATGTCAGTTTACCGTATGAGTATTGTGTATCAGTGGGAATATGGCATGTCAGTACAGTGTGGGAAGCAATGCAATGCATGAGTGGAAGGGAAGTATACTTGGATACTATGAAAAGCGAGTAGCATCTCCCTCCTCTGCACCTTGTGAACTAGGGAGGCAACCAGCTGAAGGAGGCCCTCTGTGTACTCTGTGGGTGCCTGCAAGTGAAGTTGAATCTGAAAAAAGAGAATGCAGGATGCAAGGTGTCAAGTGTGGTCCATACTTGACATACGCCTGGGGCTCTGACGAATTTGTGCCCCGTCTCCAGTGGCTTGATCAGGAGCTGATAGACTGTCCTGCTCGGTCGCCCGCAAGGAGTCACGGTAGGAATCGTTGGCTAACCAGCAGCCTGTGTAGTGGAATGGGCCTCTCTAATACCAGCCTCGACCTCCTGAGTAGCCTCTGCAACCTAGGGAGCACTTGCTGCGTCGTTGTAGACACCCCATTTTTGACTGACCTTAAGACTTAGACGTCATCGCTTGTGCACTTGATGATTACGATTGCATTTGTTCGCTTTGAGTGCTCGAAGTCCTCGGTGGAACGCTCTGTCTTTGAGCCTTTTAAGCTTGTCCATTTTGTGCTTTGTTTTGGACCAGAACCCTGTTGTTTCAAGCCTGGAACTTGTGGTGACCTGTCGGCTACTACCATAGGCTGTCGGCCATGGCTCATGGTTGTCGGCCATTGGTGTGGCCAGTCGGCTACTAGTGGTGGCCGTCGGCCACCAGTGTCTTTTTCCAGATATTTGTTGACAGTTGTGCCAGCTGTTAGCACACTGAGCTGCATCTCCCTACACGTGTATGGTAGGATGTTCCTAAGCTCAAGGCTTATTTTTCTATATATAGAGGGGTTCCTCCCCCATTTTTGAGGGTTAGCAATGTTGGAACAAAATTCTCTCTCTCTCTCTCTCTCTCTCTCTACATTTCTCTCTTTCTCTGGCAATTTTGTGCATAGTTGCTGGATACATTCCACTTTTGTCTATCAATCCTTAACAAGAGTTGCTAATCTTTGGGCTGAGGTAGCTTGGACTTGTTTTGAGCTGTCAAAAACTTTGTTTTTGTGGCCTAAAGATGGTGCTTTGAGGTCATTTTCAATTAAAGGGTGGTTCACCCTTCTTATTTCTTAGTTTGTAAAGCTTTTGTACCTTTGTTCACCACTTTCAAACCACCTTTTTTGGGCCTTTTAACCACTAAATTTTAGTGGTTTTCATTGGTAAAAAACTCATTTTGAAGTCCAAAATTGGAGGGGTTAGCCTCCCCTCTTTGTGTCTTGTTTGCATGCCTAGTTAGCCCCATGTATTAGCTTAATGTTTTAGCTTTTTATGGCTCAAGTCCATCATGTTTTGAACTCTATTTTGAGTTGTTTTGCCATTGTTTTGGCTGTTTGGTACCTTTTGAGTCTTGTATTGCATAGTTGTAATGTAAGTCCTTTCACTAGCTTGGTGTTTTAAGGCTTTAACCACCATTGGTTTGAGTTAATTGCATGCTTTAGTGTTTTTTCTCACCAAATTTCAGCACTTATAATCTCTACAATCTCCCTCATTTCTTTACTTTTTCATTTGCTTTGAGGGTTGTTTTAACCTTAGGGTTGTTTAAGCTTAAGATTGAGGCTCATGCTTAATGGTTTAATCCTCATTTGAGGGTTCATTACCAACGACATGAAGCTTCTCTCATGCCTTAAACTATCCCTTGGTTGACACTTCTTTCATCTTAGAAGACACTCACCAATGGACAATTTGATTAATGAATGGTTTGGTAACTAAAATCTGTAAACAAAATTGGCAAGTAAAAGAGGTAAGATAAGCATTCTTTTGTGTTGTATTGCATGTGTTCAAATCGGATGTTAATTTAAACACAAGGAAAATGGGACATTTCATACTCAAAAGTGATGAAATGTGCTATTTTCCTAGGTCTATATTACCCTTGATCATGCATGATAGGGTGGTGGTCATTTGAGTCTTGTTTTTGCATTTATTAAACTTGCACAATTGGTTTCACAAGCCATCATGCAATGAATTTGCTTGGTTGTTAGTTTATGAACCAAATTTTGTCCCTCCTTTGATTTTCCCATGAAAAGGAGAGGCAAAGTATGCAAACAACCCTTGAGAAATACACTATTTTGCTCTGCTTTCTCTCTAATGCAGCAAGGAAGTCCAGGTTATCAGTGGCTGACAACCACCACCAGTAGCCGACCGGCCACCATTGGTAGCTGACCGGCCCCTTGTCGGGCATTAGTGAAATTTGCACAGTGTATTGGTAAGGTGGAGCAGAGGTATTCTGGAAGTCGGCGGCATTGTCAGTGTTCAAATGTGCAAACAGAGGCTTGTAGCAGCAAAGCGGTGGCTTTTCGGGTGGAAACTGAGCATACATGGCTTCCCTCGCTTCCCGAGATTAGCTAATTAGTTTAATTAGCAAGAGATCAAATATGTGTTGTAATTAATTAGTTGTAGCTAATTAAGTGTTGTAAATAATTAGTTAGTTTAACTAGTTATTCAATTTTGTTTTATAATTAGTTAACTAGAATAGTTAATTAATTCAGTTTGTAATAATTAGTTAGCTAGTATAGCTAGTTAATTAGTTTCAAGTTTTGTATTAGTTAGCCTAATTAGCCTAGTTAGCTAGTTAGCTTATTCATTTGGACCCTTCTTCACGAGGGCGTAATGTTGTAATAAGTGTACGTGCGTACGTGTGTGTATGTTTTTGTGATAAACCTGGTCCGTATTACGCTAATTAATCTTAATTAAGATTGTGATTATGTATTTGATGTGATTTTGAGTGGTATTTATATGAATATATGTGGTTTTGAATTTCCGTCTATTCACCATAGGAAAATATGTTTGATTATCTGCTTTAGAATTTAAATTGAGGGCCTTATCGACCACAGAAACCAAAATTGCCTACGCCATTGTGATTGGCGTAATTTTTAGAGTCTATGATGAAATTTAATTAGAAATTGATTTGGATCAAAATAATTAGATTCAGAACGATTAAATTAAGCACCATTGCTTAGCATTAATTAAATTTGATTAGGCCATCCTATATAAAGGCCTATATAGCTTCATGTTATGTTTTGAGCTCATTTTTGGCTGAGATTACACTCTAGAGAGAGAGAGAGAGTATGCCGGTTAGAGAGAGAGAGAGAGGGAGCTCAAGTTAGAGAATTGCTTGAGAAACTTGAAGATCTTGGAGTTTAACTCAAGGATTAATTAGAATTTGGAAGATTGAAGCTCCTAGGTGAGTATTTGGGCATAGATTCATGAATTTAAGTTTGTAATTTTGTGAATCCAAGTTAGATGGTGATCAAGAGCATAATTTGAGTTGAAATTGATGAATTTGGAGCTTGCATGTGCATATTGCCATGAATTTATACATTCAAACATGAATCATGTTGAACAAGAAGAATTGACCATTGAAGCATACATGCAAGCATGGTTTTGTTGAGTTTCATGAGAATAGGCATCATTTGTGCCATTTGAAATGGTATTGAGATCTATAATACACATGCATTAATGATCCATGAAGTTATGGAGTTTGGTTATATGTACATTGAAGTTTAATCATGAAGCAATGTGTTTTGGTGGTAAACTTGAGAATTAAAATCATGATTTTGAAGAATTGGTCTCATATTGCTATTGTCCTCATGTTATGTAATGTTTTCCATGCTTTTGTGTCAAGAACATGAGTTTTGATCCTTTGAATGTCGAATTTGAACTTCAAAACCAGTTCTGGAAATTCCAGAATTTGGCATGTCCGCTCGAGTGTCGAATATTGGTTCCCAGAACTTTTGCAGACTTGGGTGTCCGCTCGAGTGGGGACATTCACACTCCAACGGGGAGCCATGTAGTGTGACATTCAGCTCGAGTGTCCGAATTCACGCTCGAGCGTGGAAATGAGGTAACTAGTATTTTTGTAGACCATCAGGGTCCGCTCGAGCGGCGGAACCCACGCTCGAGCGGGGACCCCTGTTTTAGAAAATTTGTAAAGGTGTTCTGTGTTTCATTTTCCGTTCTCTTTCACTTCTGAGTACTCTTAGGCATGCATTGAGCATTATGAATGAATTAAAAGAATAAGAAAGAAGTCTAAGAGGGATGTAAGAATTAAGAACGGATTGAATTAATTGTGACCCATATATGTTATGTAATGTGTAGTGTCGAGCTCCAGGGCAAATCCACCGGTAGATCACTGTGAGTAATATCTTAGTAAAGATATTTTCAAGTATGTTACTTTCCAAATGCTACTTCTGTATAAGCTCCATGGATTTGTTGATTTGAAATATGAATGAGTATTCTATATGCCTAATTTGTACAAGGCCATTTGATATGTTTGATGTATTTGAATTGGGTCTAAGGTCGTTTGTCGTTTGCCGCTTGCCATTTGCTGTTTGCCGTTGATATGTTTTATATATCTAAATTGGGCCAAAGGCCGTCGGACATGAATGATTGGGCCAAAGGCTGTCGAATATGAACGAGTGGGCCAAAGGCCGTTAGACATGAATGCAAAGATGGGCCAAAGGCCGTTTGAATATGTCATTTGATATGTTTGAATACCGTGATGGGCCAAAGGCCGTTTAAATGAAAGGGATCATGATCATGAATATGGAATATGCATGGATATGAATATAAAGAGAATGGGCCCGAGGCCGTCTGATACGCCTAATATATTCGAATTGGGCCCGAGGCCGTTTGATATGTTTGAATTGGACCAAAGGTCGTTTTGAATAAAGAGTTGGCTGGACCAGAGGTCGTTTCGTATAGATGGACCCGAGGTTGTATTGTCTTATATAAGAATTGGACCTGAGGTCGTTTGCATATGGATATGATGTGTTGGACCCGAGGTCGTTTTGCTTTGTTGAGATTTGTAAGTCTGATGTGAATGAGAATAGTGGTTCAAATGTGTACATTATAAGTATGATTCATTTATGAACGAATCTCATTCATTAACCTTTTTATTTTGATATTATTCATTGGGCGTTAGCTCACTCTCATTTATATGTATATAGGTGAGCAAAGGGACGTTCAACCCCAGCCTTAGTGGAATTTAAGAAAGGAACCCGAGTTTTGTGAAGTCAGCCAGGTGCCTCACACAAGAGGCTTTGTTTATGATCTCTTGTATTTCTTTTGCTATTTCTATTGGTCATGGTAGACCGTTTATGTGTATAAGCTTTTGGTTTAGCTGACTATAGGTTTGAATGATCCTGGGTATACAAGATGTTAACTACTAATATGTGGTGTGAGTTATTATTAAGTATATATGAAATGTTTTGATATGCCATGTAAGCATAGCTCATTGGACAAAATTTTTAAGCTTGCTTCGGTTTGGCCCCTTAACTCTGATGGAATATCTTTTGTTTTGGTTTGAGGCCGTAGGTAATCCCTTGATTACTGGCCAGTTATGACCTTAATCCATAGGGGCGGGTTCGGGTCATGACAGTTTTCCAACCCCACGTTTTTCTCCCTTTTACTTAACCGCTTTTGATGGTTAGATTAGAAACATCATGTTTCAAATTAGCATACCTCATGCTTGCATCCATTCATTCATATTGCATGCACCAAGGCTCGGCGTATCATTCAAATTGCATCGTCATTTCAATATCTTCTTTGAATACGTGTTTAAGCACATGTTCTCAAATCGATCTATATGTCATATTAGTAGCCGAGCCTATTAATTATATATCGCATGTGTTGTATTAGACATCTTAACATATTTTACTAACTCATGTTTTCCTGGATTTGAGTACTAGGCGAGTTTTTATGCTTTAGCATACTTGCATAAGTGTGAATGTTGACATGATTAGCATGCTTGCCCTGATGCTATGTGCTTAAATGCTAAACTATTTGAATGCCTGTGGATGAAGGCTTGTTGTTTGAATTGGAACAATTCAATGAATGTGCGTTTTTAAGCTCACTTTGTTCAGTGGCAAATCACGTTTTAAGCCCACTATGTTTGGTGGCAAATCCGCAATCTTTAAGCCCACTTGAGGTGGTAAATTCAAATCATTTTCGCAAACAAACATGAGTTGAATTGTTCCAAATTAAGCAAACTAGTCTATACTTCCTTGTGCTCATCACATAGTAAAGCTAGCTGTGGACGTGCCCCGAGAACTCCCTAGGCTCCACGCCTGCGAGGGCGCGAATTCCGTTTTGTTCTCTGAGCTACCACAGTTCGGACTCAATGTCACGGTTCTGAATCTAAATCTCACAAAGTGCAATGTGAGACCGATAAATCACCAAAGAGTCCAAATCCGGCAAACCGTTTTGGAAAACTGATTTTTAGAAAGAAGTGCCAAACATGGATTGCTTTGCCATATACAGAGTCGCCACCTAAATATTTTATTTTGGGGGAATTTAGGAAATCCTGACTCGTGCCTAAGGCCACATGTCCGTCATCACCAAAGTTGCCTCAGCTCGGGAACTTGGGTACGAGAGGGGAAGGTCATGCAATGAGCACCCCCGCTCGCCCGATGAAAGATCGGCCTTTACTAACATGATATGTTGTTTTTGAAAACACATGTGTTCTTATTCCGGTTAATTAGCTAATTTTACTACGTGATGCGCACAGCATACAAGTATAGCCGCCCCAAGAACTCCCCGGGCTCCGCGCCTGCGAGAGCGTGAATTCCGTTTTGTTCTCTGAGCTACCACAGTTCGGACTCAATGCCACGGTTCTGAATCTAAATCTCACAAAGTGCAATGTGAGACCGATAAATCACCAAAGAGTCCAAATCCGGCAAATCGTTTTGGAAAACTGATTTTTTTAAAGAAGTGCCAAACATGGACTACTTTGCCAGATACAAAGTCGCCACCTAAATATTTTATTTTGGGGAAATTTAAGAAACCCTGACTCGTGCCTAAGGCCACGTGTCCGTCATTACCAAAGTTGCCTCGGCTCGGGAACTTGGGTACGAGAGGGGAAGGTCATGCAATGAGCACCCCCGGTCACCCAATCAAAGATCGGCCTTTACTAACATGATATGTTGTTTTTGAAAACACATGTGTTCTTATTCTAGTTAAATAGCTAATCTTACTACGTGATGTACACAGCATACAAGTATAGCCGCCCCCAGAACTCCTCGGGCTCCGCGCCTGCGAGAGCGTGAATTCCGTTTTGTTCTCTGAGCTACCACAGTTCGGACTCAATGTCACGGTTCTGAATCTAAATCTCACAAAGTGCAATGTGAGACTGATAAATCACCAAAGAGTCCAAATCCGGCAAATCGTTTTGGAAAACTGATTTTTATAAAGAAGTTCCAAACATGGACTGCTTTGCCAGATACAGAGTCGCCACCTAAATATTTTATTTTAGGAGAATTTAAGAAACCCTGACTCGTGCCTAAGGCCACGTGTCTGTCATCACCAAAGTTGCCTCGGCTCGGGAACTTGGGTACGAGAGGAGAAGGTCATGCAATGAGCACCCCCGCTCACCCAATCAAAGATCGGCCTTTACTAACATGATATGTTGTTTTTGAAAACACATGTGTTCTTATTCCGGTTAATTAGCTAATCTTACTACGTGATGCGCACAGCATACAAGTATAGCCGCCCTGAGAACTCCCTGGGCTCCGCGCCTGCGAGAGCTCGAATTCCGTTTTGTTCTCTGAGCTACCACAGTTTGGACTCAATGTCACGGTTCTGAATCTAAATCTCACAAAGTGCAATGTGAGACCGATAAATCACCAAAGAGTCCAAATCCGACAAATCGTTTTGGAAAACTGATTTTTATAAAGAAGTGCCAAACATGGACTGCTTTGCCAGATACAGAGTCGCCACCTAAATATTTTATTTTAGGGGGAATTTAGGAAACCCTAACTTGTGCCGAAGGCGACGTGTCCATCATTACCAAAGTTGCCTCGGCTCAGAAACTTGGGTACAAGAAGGGAAGGTCATGCAATGAGCACCCCCACTCGCCTGATCAAAGATTGGCCTGTACTAAGCATGATATTTTGTTTTTGAAAACACATGTGTTCTTATTCCGATTAATTAGCTAATCTTGCTACGTGATGCGCACGGCAAACAAGTATAGACTAGATCGCCTAATTTGAAACAAAACATTGCATGTTCGTTTTGAAAATGATTTGAAGTTTGCTACTCGCAAGTAAGCTAAATCGCGAATTTTGATGAATTGTTCCAATTCAAGCAATCCAACCTTCACCCACAGGCATTCAGGCAGTTATATCAAATAAGCAGTTAGCCTCATGGCAGGCATGCTTTCATGGCAATCAATAACACACATGCAGTATGCTAAAGGGTAAACACTCACAGTGTACTCCGAGCCAAAATAAAGAACTAGTTAGAAATCATGCATGATCCTAGTTCATATTAAGATGGCTAATGCAACACATGCAAGAATGTAATTAAGAATAGGCTCAGCTATTCTAATCATGTCATGTGAAATGCAACTTGATACATGTATTCAAATAGGTATTGAAATACAATGCAGTTAGTATGATGCGCTGAGCCCGGTGCATGCAATACAGATGAATGGATGCACGCATGCAAGCATAAGGTATGCTAATTGAAATATGCCCTAAAACTAACCATTGTAAGTGGTTAAGTAAAAGGAGAAAGAAATGGGGGTTGGAAGACATGCATCACACACACGCACACTTATTACAACAATTGGCCCTCTCGATGAAGGGTCTGAATAGGAAGCTAACTAGCTAATCTAAGCTAATTAAACTAATTATTACAAGCCAACTAATTAACTAACAAGTTAACTAATTATTACAAAACAAATAAGCAGCTAAACGCATTAACTACTTTAGGTACAGAACCAAAGCATAAACTAGCTAAGCAAATTAGCTAAGTAAAGCAGTAAAGCAAGGTCCTCAGAGGGAGAAGAGTGCTTGCATGCCCTGTTGCCTCGTTCAGAAATCCGTCGCGATGCCCCAACTTGCCTCTGTTTGCAATTGTTCTCAGAACTTTGCACCAGGCTCCAGAAGGCTTCAATTCCACCATAGGAACCTGTGGGAGGGTGGCCGACCAGTTGTTGAGGAGGGAGACCACCTACCGACCACTTTTTGTTGTTGCAAACCAGAAAAAGTGGTCGGCCAGCCGGGTTTACTAGTCGGCCGACCAGTTGTTGCTGCCAGACTCCATTTTGCTGTAACAGAGAGCAAGAAAGGGCATGGCAATGCATTTGCAAGGTATGTGTGCACAACCACCCTCCCTATCATTTCATAAGCTCAAGGGAGTGTGATTCTCGAACCTCGGGCCACCAATCACGCATCTCGATGCATGATGGCCGAGAGGCGAAGTTGCACAATTCAATATGAAATGAATGCACACATAAACACATAAAGCCTAAAACTCTATCATGTATGATCAAGAGCGTCGGCGACCGAGAATTGAGGCACATTTCATCACTTTAAGTATGAAACGTCCCTCGTTTCTCGTGTTTGGACTAACACCTATTCCAAACACAATGCAACGCAAACATACAAATATGCAATATGACTTAAGCATGCAAACATGCAATGCAACATGAACAACCTAACAAGGCTAATAGCATGCACAATGCTAATGCATGTGTACTCAATGCAAGACAACATAAGCATGCAACAATATGATACAATGCAATTAGCATACCCAATGCACATGTCAACTAGCATACACAATGCAATGAACATGGCATACACAAATGTAATGAATAATATGGCATACTCAATGCAATGTGACCTAAGCATGTAAACAACATGGCATACACAATGCGATGAACTACATGGCATACACAATGCTATGTGATTATGGCATACACAATATGAACAAGAACATAGCATGCACAATGCAAACAATAACATAACATAACATGCACAACGCGATGTAACATGGCATACACAATGCTCAATGGACTTAAACTAAAATGGATAGACCTCGGCCATGCCCAAAACAGTGGCCATGACACCAAAATAAAGGCACAAAAGGCAAGGCATGCATGCACAATGCATTGGCCATTCAACTAGGCCTAAGAGCATAACTCTCAAGAGTGCTCAAGGAGTGATAAACATGGATGTGTAACAACACTAAATGCACTGAAATAAGGTATGAAATGATGCCAAATCATTCAAACAAAGCAAGCATGGCATACAAAGGTCCTTAAGCGTTAAAGCTAACAAAGAGGACTACAAAGGGGGCATGCAATGCATGGCACAAGTGCATGAAACAACCATGGACAGAGCTGAAATAGGTGAAGACAATGACCAAAACATGCTAAGTTAGGGGCTCGAGGGCCTAGGCAAGATGACATACATGCTAGGCCACAAACTAGGCAACAATGCATAACACTCAAAGGCACTGAAAGCATGAAAGAAATAGGAACATGGCAGTCCTATATGCTCTGAAATGTCATGTTAAAGGATGCCAAATCATGTACACATCACAAATGAAGCATGCTATGAAGCTCAAAGCTTGAAACTAGCATAGGCACTTATACTATAGCTATGCAAAACATGAAGCATATGGCAAAGGCAACCCAAAACGGTTCTAGAACATGTCAAAATAAGTCTAAAACATGTATGGAAGGAAGCCAAAATATGCTAGCATGAAAGGCATAAGGCATGGAATATGCAAGGCAAATAAGGTAGATTACACTACACCTATTAAGACCAAGCATGAGATGGATTCACCAAAAAAAATCAGAGTTATATCATGGCAAAATAACCCCAAAAAACACACTGAAATGATAGCTCGCAAGCTTAGGCATGAAGGCATACGCAATAATTCATATTAAGGGCATAAAACACCAACTCCTCAAAGCATGGAATAAGTGAAAGATGCAAGAGAAAGACCATGAAACATGGATTGAAATCACATTCCAAATGATGACAAATCATGGAAATAGGCCAAGTAATGCATGCTAGTGGACTTGATACACAAAGCTAACGAGCTAGAATGTATTATAGCTATACAAAGCATGGCATGTATGACCAAAACAACACAAATCAGAGCTTAAGCATGCTAAAACATGGACAAAAGCTTCTTAGAGTTAAGACAAAAGCATGTTAGAATGACATGTTTAAGCATGGCACACATTAGGCTAGTTCATGGAAATGCACTACAAGTGCATGAAGCATGCAAGGACCAACCAAACCAAACCTTAACAGAGGTATGACATGGCAAAACATCCCCAAAAACATGTTGAAATGGAGTCAAATCAAGCTAGAAAGACATGCTACTTCATGGAGCATACAAGACTAGTTTATGAAATTTACACTACAAGTGTATAAGGCATGCAAGATCCAACCAAACCAACCCAAAATAGATCCAGGGATGTTAAAACAATACCAAAAACCTACTGAGATGGCCCCAAAACAAACTAGAAAGACATGCTCAAACATGAGGCACACAAAGCTAGTTTGTAAGATTTACACTACAAGTGTATAAGGCATGCATGGAATGACCAAACCAAGTCAAAACAGATCTGAGGTATACTGAAATAACCCCAAATACATGCTAAGAAAAAGCCAACACAAGCTTAATAAACATGTTCAAACATGAGGAATATGAAGCAAGTATTCAAAATACAAGGAGAGGAGATGACCCTCTCCTATTTGGGACCTTGTGGATGCGCCCCGCGTGAGGGCCTCACCTCACAGTTCGGACTCGATTTGTGTCATGGTTCTTAATCTTTAACCAAAGAGTCCAAATCCGGTAAATCGTTTTGAGAAAACAGATTTTTAGAAAAGAAGTGCCAAACATGGACTGCTTTGCCAGATACAGAGTCGCCACCTAAATATTTTTTAATGGGGAAATTTAGGAAACCCTGACTCGGTGCCAAAGGCCACGTGTCCATCATCACCAAAGTTGCCTCGGCTCAGGAGCTTGGGTGCGATTGGGGAAGGTCAGCTATGAGCACCCCCTCTCGCCCGACCCAAAGATCGGCCTCTACTAACCGTGATATCCATTTTTGAAAACGTTATGTGTTCTTATTCCAGTTAATTAGCTAGAATTACTATGTGATGCGCACAACACAAAAGTATAGACTAGATTGCCTAATTTGGAACGAAACATTGCATATCCGTTGTTTTTGGAAAACGCTTTGGAATTTGCTACTCGCAAGTAGGCTAAAAACACGGATTTCAACGAGTTGCTCCAACTCAAACAATCCAACCTTCACCCATAGGCATTCAGGCAGTTTATAACACATAAGCATTTAGCCACATGGTAAGCATGCTGTCATGTTAACATTCACACTCATGCGAGATGCTAAAGCATAAAATACTTACAAAGTACTCCGTGCCAAAACAATAACATGTTAGTAATCATGCGTGACCCTAGTTCATGTTAAGTGGCTAATGCATCGCATACAAAATGTCACTAGAGTAGGCTCGGCTAATCTAGGAATGGCATGTGAAATGCTGCAACTAACAAGTACTCAACTTGGAATTGAAATGCAAGTGCAGTTAGCATGATGTACCGAGCCCGGTGCATGCAATACTGATGAATGATTGCAAACATGAGAAGCATAAGTATGCTAATTGAAATATGCCCTAAATCTAACCATTGTAAGCGGTTAAATAAAAGGGAAGAAAGATGTGAGGTTGGAAGACATACACACACTCACGCACACTTATTACAAATTTGCCCTCGCTCGGAGGGACCGAAAGAATAATACAGATTAACTAACTCGTAAGCTAACCAATATTATAAACCACCTAATTAATTAACACATTAATTAATCTAATTAAGCAGTAAACAGTCTCGGGATGAAGACCCAATGCAGTGCGCGCTCGGTTTTGCTCGGAAATCCGCCACCATGCTCAAGTTGCCTCTATATTCCCCGCTCTACTTCTCTGATGACTGCCAAAGTCTCAGGGTTGCTTCTCTGAGTGCTGTGGAACACCACCGGCTGAGGGGATTGGCCACCGGCCATGGATAATGGTCACCGGCCACAAAGTTGCTCCATCAGCCAAAAATGATGGCCGGTCGACACTGAATATGGCCGGCCGGCCAAGTCTTCCTGCAAAAACTGGTTTGACAGCAGCAGAGGGAAGAACTTGGCATGGCAATGCATTTCAATCAATGTATGCACCAATCACACCCCTTATCATATTTATGACTCAAAGGGACATGATCCTCGATTCTCGGACCACCAATCGCGCATTTCCATGCATGACGGCCCAAAGAATCAAGTGTGCATTTTGATATGGAATGCAATGCACATAATCAAAAAAATTGAACTCAACCTCTATCACAAGCAATTCGAGAAGCCAAGTATACATGCTAATGCAATGCAACTCTAAGCATGTTGGCTAGTATGCAACATAGACAATGCAAGCAAGCAATGCATGTTAGGCATACAACCTAGGTAAAGAAAGCATGTAAGGCATGAAGCAACGCAACTTACAAGTGCAAGGCACAATGTGGGTGTTTAAGCATGCAAACAAGCATGTGACTTCATTCAATCATGCGATTTCAATCGCGCAACAACTCACTAATATGCTACAACATACAAGGAGAGCATGCAACAAACAAAGGGATGGACTTAAAATAAATTAGGCGACTCTCAAACAAGCCTAAAATAGTGGCCAATGCTATGGAAGTGAGGTCCAACACACACGCACACATGCACATGTTAATAGGCCAACACTTAAGCACATAAAAAGCAACTTTTAAGCACACTTAAAAGAGACTAAACATGGACAATTAGCATGCACATTAAGCCCTGAAATCATTTTAAATATGATACCAAATCAATTAAATAGGATAAGCCAAGACATGCAACCAAGATCCAAAACCCAAGGTAAGCTAAGGGAGGCATCAAACTACCCTTAACAAAACTAAACATGGCATGAATTAAATGATCAAAAACAGAGTTTTAACATATTAAAACAAAGCCAACAACACATCTAGATGGCATCTAAATGGCTCAAATCCAAAAGCATGCATAGTTGCCAAAACATGGAGCGTACAACACAAGCTTTCAAGGCATCAAAGAGGCATCAAAGGCAAGCATACAAGCATGTCATGGGGGACTGAAATGATGCCATAAGTGGTGCCAAACCACTAAAATAAATCAAACAATGCATACTCAACACTTCACATACTTAAAGCCTACAAGCTAACAATGCAAAGGAGCTATGCAATACATGTTATGGTTGACCAAAACAACCAAAAATAGACCTTAAACATGGCAAAACAAGTACAAAAGCTTCACAAAGCTAGGCCAAAAGCATGCTTGAACAAGGGTTAAAACCTAGATACATGTTAAGGCTACAATATGGCATTACAAGACATGTATGCTAAACAAGCAAGGTGTGTCCAAACCAACTAAAAACAGAGGCATATTATGACATAATAAGCATGAAAATCAGCTAAGGCATGGCCAACACACACTTAGACTAGATGCTCCCTCAAGAGGCAAAAAGGGGCCCTTTTCAAGGACAACAAGGAGAGGGGTGGCCCTCTCCTTCTTAGGACCTCAAGGCACCATCCTCATCACTGAAATCCCTCAAGATTTCAGTGGTGAGGAGGCCCAAACACAATGGTCCCGGAGCTCAACCAAAATGGCACAAAATGGAGCCTTTCAAGGCTTGAGAGGGGTCAAACAACCCCAAAGCTTAAAGCAACCTTAACCAACTATTTAGAGCACTAAAAATCAGAACTTTTATATGTTATACACAAAGCTCAAAAATAGATGCAAGGTAGGCAAAAATGCAATGCAAAAATGGGGAATAAAGGGACAAGTTTCTTACCCTTGTAGACCCTCTTCACCAATGGTGGACCAGCAGGTTCTTCAAGCTCAAACCAGCTCCACAACTCCAAAAACAACCCTCAAAGGCCTCAGCTCCAAGAAAAGGTGTGATGGTGGGTGTTTGTGTGCAAAACTAAGACAAAAACACTCACAAAACAAAGAGAGAGAGAGATATAGAGATGGAGGACATATGAACCCTAACCCTAAAACTCAAAACCCTCTGAAAATTCTGTCTAAATTGTCTAACCCCTAAAAGAGGGAGAGAAGACCCCCTCTTATAGACAACTTTGCCTTGTAAAGCTTCCAAAGGAAGCTAACAAGAGGGCAATCCCTCCATACACGTGTATGGAGGGAGTGAAAGTGCATGCCAGCTGCAGAAAAATATCTGCAAAAGCAGATGCACAGTAGCTGGCCGGCCAAACATGCAATTGACCAAAAAAAGATAGCCAGCCGGCCAAACATTTGGCCGGTGGCAACAAAACATAGCCGGTGGCCTCAAGCCAGGGCCGGTGATGGGTGGGGATGGTCTACAAGCCCTACCCTGCCCCTCAAAGGCAAAACACAAGTGTTTGGTGCAAAACCAGGCACAAAACAGTCGAGTCGAGAGGTCTTGAGGTGAGGCGCGCTGCCACGGCCTCCGGGAACTCAAGACGAACACAAACATGGATGATCACCGAGTGCTTAAGCGGTGACGTCCAAGTCTTGAGGACGGTCAAAAATGGGGTGTCTACAGACCTCAAAACCTCCTCTCCACCACTGAAAATCCTCTGGATTTCAGTGGTATAAAGTTCATGCAAAGGTGATCCCAATAGCTTAAAAAGAACGCATAAGAACAAGACCAAACAAGGCTTAAGAGGGGGTATACTACCCCCAACACAAAAGTGACCTTAAACAAACATTTTAAGGACTGAAAAATAGAACTTTTGGCAGTAGGAAGTTAAGCTTAAATCAGCATGTAAAAGGGTCCAAAAGCTTAAGCAAGAATAGGGGTTTAAAAGGTTAAAAGCTCACCCTTGTAAAACATCTTCAAGACTGTAACTCCAGCACACTTTTTGAACCAAAACTAGCCCAAAAACTCCAAAACAAACCTCAAGAAGCCTCAGCAACCAAAGGATGGTGTTTGAGTGTGTGTTTGTGTGTTAAAGTATGGCAAAACTACACTTTTGAAGCACAAAATGAAGAACAAGAGCAAGATAGATACAAGTGTGTATGTACAACTCTCAAGCCTCAAATTTCTGAACCTAGAGGAGGGAGGAGGTGGTTCTCTCTTATAGAGAACAAAAGGTCAAGCTTCTTGAGGAAGCTAAGGGCTCAAGGCCATCCCTCCATCTGTGTATGGAGGAGGGTTTTAGTGCCTTCCAGTTGTGCCAGCTGGAAGAAAATATCTCCAAAAAGGTGTCAAAAAGCAACTGACCACTTGAAGTGGTCGACCAGCTACTTGAAGTGGTCGGCCGACCACCACAAGTGGTCTTCCAAGACAACAAGTGGTCGGCCAAGGTGGGAGAGAGTCAGCACACTAAAAACAAGCTAGTGGTGGGGTGGCCGACCAAAAAAGGTGGCCCAAAGACCAAGAAAACCAGTTGTCAGACCAGAAAACTGGCTGGCGGGAGACAAAGTGGTCTCCAAGGGGAAGAAGTGGTCTCCCACCCTTGTACCACCTTCCAAACAAGGAAAACAAGGTTTGTACCAAAAACAAACCAAAACGGATGCAAGACGAAAGTTAGGAAGGCAAAGCACGCAGACGAAAGTTAGGAAGGCAAAGCACGCAGCCGAAAGCCTCGAAAACTAGTCTACCGACACCAAAAGTGGTTCACGACCACAAAAGTGGTCTCCCGGACCACAGTGTTCCTCTAGGCAGAGGCAACAAGGTGTGGTTCAAAAATCACGCCAAACGGAGAACATTAAGCAGTCCCGAGTCAAGGCGCGCGGCCGAAGGCTCCGAAAATTAGAAACTGGTCTCCAAACGAGAAAAGTGGTCTACAACCACAAAAAGGTGGTCTACAAGACCACTCCCTCCCTCCAGGGAAGAGAAACAAGGTTCATTCCGCAAACTGAGCCAAAGCGCAAAGAGTTCAGAGGCCTAGAGGTAAGGCTCTCAGCCAAAACTCCGAAACCTTGAAACGAGCACAACATGCACAATCACCGAGCGCTCAATTGATGATGTCTGAGTCTTAAGGTCAGTCAAAAATGAGGTGTCTACACTAGCTTAATAACTAGAATAAGAACACATAATGTTTATAAAAGATCATATCATGATTAGTAGAGACCGATCTTCGATTTGGCGAGCGGGGGTGCTCAATTCATGACCTTCCCCTCTCGTACCTAAGTTCCCGAGCTGAGGCAACTTTGGTGATGACGGACACGTGGCCTTTGGCACGAGTCATGGGTTTCCTAAATTTCCCCAAAATAAAATATTTAGGTGGCGACTCTATATTTGACAAAGCAATCCAATTTTGGCACTTTTGACTTAAAATAAATTTTCCAAAATAATTTATCGGATTTGGACTCTTTGGTGTTTATCAGTTTCACATTGCACTTGTGAGATTAGATTCAGAACCATGGGAGTCCGAACTGTAGGGCTTTTTTTTCAAACTTGCCAAAAGGGGGCACGAAAAAGCCGAGCTAAAGTCGCCCACGCAAACTCCAGTTATGGGTGGCATAAGATGAGTTCGGATGAAGGTCGTGTAATCTCCGTCCCCTCGAAAGTAGTCGGCATCCAGCCCTACCATATATTGAACAATGGCTTCAATTGAGAGCCTATTAGTTGTCCTCATGGATGCTGGGGGCGGCATATGAACAACTGGGGCGGGCAAGCCCAGTGTCTGATTGACAAACCGCTCTCCCAAGAACCAGGCCCGGCAGAATGGGCCCTCTAACAAAATCCGACATCGAGAGGTAGCCCAAGCCCCAACATACTGGTCTCTGACTCCAGCTGGTATCATCGCCTATGGCTACCAGATGATCTGTAAATAGAGACGGTATAAGTTGTTAGTTGCTGTCAATTATCAGAATAAGGCTCAGAACAGTAGTAATGGGAATAAAGCAGAAATGATTGTGAGTTTTGGATTACCTCACGGGTGACCACTGTGTCAAACTAGCGACAATAGAAGGCAAAGGTCATGTTCTCGTGGCTTCGGCGAGAGCACCTATCATCATACTACTGCAAGTAGTGCACGGCCGGAGCAATCTCATCCATCGACTTTGGAGCGAGGGCCGAGAAATAGACGTAAACCCACAGTTGTAAGAAAAGATCAGCAGTTTGCATTATGGTGTGTGAACATATATCAAACAGAAAGTGCAAAGTAGAAGGCACAGTGTGTGAATAGATATTAAACAGAAAGTGCAAAGCAGAAGGCATAGTGTGTGAACAGATATCAAACAGAAAGTGCAAGGCAGAAAGCACAATGCAGAAACAAATATAAGGTAGAAAATGCAAAGTAGAAAGTAAAAGAAAAAGTAAACAAAATTGAAGGTGCAGTGCATACCTCTCAGGCTCTCCAGTAGCCTCTGACCTTGTCTCCCTTTATGCGGGAACTAGAGCTCATGTAGTCGTAGAGTGTGGCAAGGCCGGCTCCACTCCAGTCGTAAAACCAGACTCGGGGCAGGGTCACAAGGGCGCTTAACATATATAAACCCACAGTGTTCCACTTATTCAAGAACAATGTGGTACCGAGGAAGTACATCAAGAAGCCCTGGATGTACTGCTTTACCTCCTCTTGTGTTTCAGGCTGACTCCTACGAAAGCGCTCGAGGAACCAACTATATCTCATAATGGCTGGCCCGTATAGAGGCAGGCTCACTCCGAGCAGGTAGGTCTAGGCTTCCTCCCACTGGCCCATGTCTATGTTGAAAGGGATTACATCACCCCCTACTCCTAAGCCTATGATCATCAAAAAGTCATAAGAGGTCATCGTTATCTCCCCAGTGGAAGAGAAGTGGAAGGAGTTGGTGGTATACCACCATCTCTCCACTAATGCTTCGAGTAGGGCTTGGCTAACCATGTGGCGCATGAGCCCGGTGTGGAGTAAGCCAAAGCCTGCCTCATCGACAAGGTCACGGACCCGGGAGGGGGGGCTCGTGATAGCAATCCATGGCCGTCACTGCCCCATAACCCTACAAGAGCGAGAATCCTCCTGTGGCAAAGAAAGAGTGGATTAGATGAAAGACAATGATAAAAGAAAAGTTAGATGAAAGGCAGTGCAAGACAGTAAGATGAAAGACAGTAAAGCATAAGGGTTGTACCTCAATAGCACCATGGGAAAGGTGGAAGTCTGGCTCGCTCAGTAAAATATGCTTCAGCACGTTGTCAACGAAGTCATCAAAGCGCCTGATGCCTCCAGGATCCATTATGTGCGTACGGGAGCGGTAAGTGGTCGGATCAAAGGGCCTCACCCTCAATGGTAGTAACTCAGGCTTGGGCCCTTGGGTGAAGATCTCTGCCTTTGCCTTGAGGTCAGTGGTAATGTCTTTCGCTGCATCGCCAGCCTCATCAGCTATAGGCTCCTTAACCTCAACAGCAGGTGGAAGCATAGATACCTCAAAAGGAGCACCATTGTGAGGGACCTCGTCTGCCATCTGGAAAGTGGGTTGAAAGTGAAGAAAAATGGAAAAAAGAGGGAAAACTTGGAAAAAGTCAATCCTAGAAGAGAGAAAATGGGAGAAAAAGTCAAAACCTGGGAAAGTTAACAAAACCCAAGAAAAACTCAAGGGGAACAAGCCCAAAGTGTTGAAAACCTAAAAAAAGCAACGAAAACAAAATCTGATCAGGGAACAAGCCCAAAGTGTTGAAAACCTGGAAAAAGCAACGAAAACAAAATCTGATCGCTTCAAAGTGAAGAGAACCAAAGAGGTTTTACGAATAAAGTTTGCGTGGGGCGTTAGAAAATGCGTACAAAGCATATATCTAGAAAGAGGAAACACCTAGAGAGAGATGGAGAGTGATGTCAGTCATGTGGGTATGAGGAAATGAGGTTTGGTGGTGTATTTAAAGAGACCTGTGCCGAAATACCATTTTTGCCCCCCAAAATTGCATTAGTGGTCGACAGGCCTTTTTTGTGGCCCAGTGTTGGTTTTGTTCCCCTTTTGCCCTAACAGTGTATAGGTGGTCCTTTTTTGAGTCTGGAAAAAAGGATTGAGGTATTTGAATTGGATTTGATTTCCGAGGAGCTCGAAATTGTGTTCCAGTTGCGCCGTTCCAATGCCCGTTGTACTCCAGCGCGCACACGTGCCCCAATTTCAAATATGACACAAGTTGTATCCTTTTGAGCATTTTGCAAAGCCTCTGAGGGATACGTTGGAGTTTGTCATCGAATGTCGCTTTTGTTCGTTTTGTCGATTTACATATCTATCTTCTTTTGCATAGAATGTGCACTCTCACATATCTCGTATGTTGCATGTGTGCCTTGTATCGTTCATAACTTACATGTTTTCGATACTTGCATAGAACATGCTTTCAATTAACATCATATGTCGGTCGTCTATAATCTTGCATAGAACATGTGTTGTCATTATATTGGTTTTCAATCTTGTTCACTTTGTGCATCTATCGCATCTATCAATCTTGCTCACTTTGTGCATCTATCGCACCCCTCACTTTGTGCATCTACCGCACCCGCTCACTTTGTGCATCTATCGCAATCGTTCACTTTGTGCATTTATCGTACTCATTCACTTTGTGCATCTATCTCACCCGTTCACTTTGTGCATCTATCGCACCCGTTCACTTTGTGCATCTATCGTACTCGTTCTCTTTGTGCATCTATCGCACTCATTCGCTTTGTGCATCTATCGCACACGCTTACTGCCTTGTGCATCTATCACGCAATCTCACGCTTTTTTTATCTATCGCATCATCTTTAGTTGTGCGGAAGCACAACCCTGAGCGGTTTTTCTCCTCTTCTCACGATTTCGACGTGGTTAGAGTGTGTTTTTATTTCTTTCCATGTGAAACATGGTTGGACTTCTTTGCAATGTTTTTGTTATTGCTTATTGCATCATCTTGTATGAGCGTGGATTTTCAAAATAGCTAGTTTTGTGAGGCGTGTGAGTCCAGCTGTATATTCTTTGTCAATATCATTTGCATCTTGCCCCCGAACTATGCTGGTTTGATTCCTTGTAAAGGGGTATGCAGGCAGCTTTTGAGCTTAATGAATTTAATTTTTTTCTTGATTGTTTGCCCAAGTCTTACAACCTTGTCAAAATGGGTCGTCTCTAGGCTTTGAAATTCACTCACATCATTTGATGACTTTGAGCTTTGTCAAAGAGGGGCAATTGTAGACACCCCATTTTTGACCGCCCCTAGGACTTGGGCACCACCGATTGATCACCCAATGATGAATTTATATGCTTGTCCAAATGCTCGATTTCCTAAACAGGAAACCTTAGTTTTGAGACTCAAAAACCTACAAACCTTTTGCCTTGTTTTTGGACCAAAACAATAATTTTTCAAGCCTGACCATCCAAAGACCTGCAGATCCACTAGTGGCCTGCTGGCCACTTGTATAAAAATTCAGATATTTTTGCCAGCTGTGCCAGCTGTCTCCACAGATGCATGCACTAAACCAGCTGTGTCTGTATGGAAGTTTTCGAGCTAATTTCATATATTTCTATATATTGATGACTCTCTAAAAAATTAGGGTTAGAAAAATTTGTGGAGCAAAGTTTTGGAAAATATTTCTCTCTTTACATTTCTCTATCTCCCTTGCAACTTCTATACCCTTTGCCTAGACACTCTAAACCAAACCTTGAGGGTTCTTTGCTGAGGTGTTTGAGGTTGCATTTTAGCTCTTGAGGGTGTGAAATTAGTGGTTTGTGAACAAAAGGATCATTCCTCTTCAAGAGGTATACATCATAACTCTTTTGCACCACTTCTTTCCTATTTTTCCTTACTATTTTTGGACTGTATTTTCACCTGTATTTGTGGGCTAAAACTTGTGATTTAAGGCCATTAAACGTAGAGGGGTTGACCACCTTTCTTTGAACTTTGTCTTCTATGCTTTTAGCCTTGCGTTTCCCACCTTTTCATTATCTTTTTTTGAGCTTTTCACCATTGACTTTTAGAGGTTTTTCAGCAGCTAAAATATGGTTTTAAGGTCCCAAAAATGGAGGGGTTAGCCTCCCCTCCTTTGGCTTGTTTACTAGCTTAATGGCCCAATTGTTTTAGCTTGTTTTTGTAGATGTTTTTACCTTAATTTTAGTGCTATTTTAGCCTATTTTAGGACTATTTTAAGTTGTTCACGTCATGGTTATAGTGTAATAGTCCTCATGGGTTTGGTGTTTTAAGCAATAAACACCAACTTATTTGAGTTGATAGCATTTATTTCAAGCTTTCAATACTTGTGATCATCTCTAATCATCTCTGTACTTCTCTCATTTCTTAGCTTCTTCCTTGCTTTAAGAGTCGTTTCAAACCGATTGTTTGTTTAAGCTTGAGATAGAGATCGTTGTTCTTAATCGTTTAATCTCTTTAGAGGTTCATTACTAACGGCATGACATCTCTCTCATTCATGCCCAAAACAACCTTTTGTTTGACACTTCCCTCCTTTAGTGAACTTAATGCTCATTTTGGACTAAAATGACTAATGAACGAAAAAGTAATTAAAAGGGGTAATAAATGGCTTAAAATGGAGCAAGATAATAAAATGGTTCAGGTTCAATCGGACGTTAATTGAACCCATTGAGTCTTGAGTCGTTTCATACTTGTTAGTGATGAGAACGGTTCAAGAGTTAATGTCAACTGCTTCCCTTGATCAATATCATGATAAGGAGGAGGTTTGTGAGTCTTTGATTGTGCATTTATTGAAATTGTATCCCTTGGTTCATAAGTCATCCCGCAATGAATTTGGGCTGATTGATGGCTTGCGAATCGAGCCTACCACTCCTTTGAGTTGTCTGCTAATAAGGAAACGTAGGGTGGACACATCCCCTGAGAATGCTCTGTTTGTGCTTTGTTTGTTTTCTGTTGCAGTAGGAGAAACCCAACATTAGTGGCCGGCAGGCCACCTTTGCCATACGGCATGCCACTATTTGTGGGTAGCCGGCCACCACTTCTGGTTTGCTAGCCACCATTTTCAGCCAGGTAGTACCACTTTTTTTCACAGAGCAGAGCAGAGGCTGAGGTGCAAAATAATGCAGAGGCATTCTTAGAGGAGAAATTCATGTGAATGCATAACCCATTTCATTGGTCCTCGAGACCTGTTAAATTTGGTTTTGTTAATAGTAGTATGTTGTTGGTGAACTTGTAATTAATTATTTAGTTAATTAATTCCGTAATGTAACTAATTAGTTAATTTGTATTAATTAATTAGAGTGTGTTGTAACTATTTAATTAGCTAAAATAGTTAGTTAACTTTGGCGTTGTACTAATTAGTTAAGTAGCTTAGCTAATTCATTCATTCGAACCCTCCTGCACGAGGGCAAATATGTAATAATGCATGTATGTCTTCTAACCTTACATCTTTCTCTATTTTATTTACTTGCTTATGATGGATAGTTTAGAGCATCACATTTTGTTTAGCATTTTCCATGATTTGCATCCATGTGTCTTGCATGCATAAGGTTTGGCTCCCCATTCTAACAAGCATTGTCGTTTAAATACTTCTTTAAAAACGTGTTTAAAAACTGCATGCTATCAAATTGATTCATATGCTATGCTAGTAGCCGGACTTTTAATTACATATCGCATGTGTTCCAGTAGGCATATTTCATTAGTTAAGATTATGCATTTTTCTAACTATTTTCTCTCTTTTGGCTCGCCTTGGGAATTGGGGTAAGCTTTACTGCTTTAGCATATCGTATGAGTGTGATTATTACCATGTCGAGCATGATTACCGGCTAAGTGCTTAAGTGCTATATCTGTTTGAATGCCTGCGGATGAAGGCTAATTGCTTAAAATTTGGATATTTTGAGTAATGTGCATATGAGATCACTTTTTCAAGTGGTACATATTCGAAACAATTTTCAAACAAAAATGAAGTCAAAGAGTTCTAATTTTTGCAAATTAGTCGATACTTGTGTGCATCATAAAGTAACAATAGCCTAACAATTGGAACAAGAGCATATAATGTAAATAAGAATCATATCATGATTAGTAGAGGCTGATCTTTGATCGGGCAAGTAGGATGCTTAATTCATGACCTTCCCCTCTCGTATCTAAGTTCTCGAGCCGAGACACTTTGGTGATTACGGATAAGTAGCCTTTGGCATGAGTCCCGGGTTTCCTAAATTTCTCAAAATTATTTAGGTGGCGACTCTATAATCTGGCAAAGCAGTCCATTTTTGGCATTTTGATTCAAAATCAATTGTCCAAAAAATTTGTCGAATTTGGACTCTTTTGTGTTTATCTATTTCACATTGCATTTGTGAGATCAGATTCAGAACCATGGGAGTCCGAACTATAGGGCTATTGTATCCGAAAGGAGCACAAAAAGCAAACTACAGCGTTTGGCGACTCTGTTGGGGTTGTAGAGAACTTGACTCGAACTTCATGATGTGAAATTTTATCTACACTTATATGTTCTTTACATTGCATTTGCATTGGTGCGTTTAAGTCACTGTGTTTGCCATTTGTTATTCCTGGACGGTTTGCCGGAGGCTTTCCTAAAAGCTTGTCAAAAGGTTGACCGATCGTGGGCTCTACCATGTTGGAAACACAACCCTTAGATCTAGACTACCGCTATACCGTTTGATCCTCATTTCACTTCTTGGTGTTAGGTGTGAGAGGTATATTAGGTAGTCTTGCTGAGGTACCCCTATTTTCACCATTTGGATACAGAAAAGCCATAGAGACTGTTCCAAACTAGGATAGGACGCTCACCCGAATGCAGGATTGCGTGAAATTGCTTGATTAAAATAGTGAATTATGACAGAACTAGTACAGGGTAACCCTACCCCCTCATAGGGGTGTTTTGGTTCTCTCTTAACTGGTTTGTGCTTTATAGTGAAACTGTACAGGAATGTGCATATCAGTTGCAACGTTGTATCTATTTTGGGGCAGAAAATCAGTGTGGACTACAGTCCTACAACTTTGATCATGTCTGTGTTAATAAAACTCTTAGCTGAGGTGCTGTGTGATTTCTGAATGCTGCTCTTTTACTTTATTTCTTTTGCTAGGTAGTTTAAACCATAGCTTCAAAAAGTTCGAATATCCCCAAAGTACTCTGGACCCCAGTTGAAAGACTTTGCAAGTTCGGGGATCTTGTTCGGGGACAACCCGTGTTTACCTCACTACCACCAGTTACAAGGCGAAGGAGGATTACACAGAATTCACCAGTCCAGTTCTTACAGCAGTACCCCTCAGCTCACTTGTGTTTAGTCTGGTCTGGGAGCAGTCATTTACTTCATGAGAACAGTCACCTATTCGAATGGCATAGTATCCCAGCCAATATGGAGGAATTAATACTCCAGTTGCAACAAATAGTGGAAGCACAACAACATGATGCGACTCGCCAGGCCGAAGTTACGGCCCATCAGATCGAGGTGATAACTAGATTACAACAACAACAACCATAGCCAGCTGTGGCCTCTACATTCCATGCACCTACCACGGCTATTCCTGTGCCCAGTGCCACTGCTAATATTGCCAATGCTCAAGATCGACAAAATTAGGGTAATCTGGTTTTTCTAGTCTAAACAAAGCAAATCCCAGCACAAGCTTCCAAAGCCCCAGTTTATCAGATCGAGGCTCCATTCGAGTCCGAGGTTAACCCAACTGCACTCAAGGTCAACAAGCTGGAGAAATTGTTCAAGAGAGCGCAAGGGGTCAACTCCATCCTAGACATAGATGACGGATACACTGATTTTGCTGTTATATTGCTGGATCAATTTAAGATGCCGCATATTGATCATTTTGACGATTCTGGGGATCCGCTGGCTCACTTGCGATTGTTTTCAGATGTCATGTGGCTGATGGGTTTAACTAGACTACAAAAGCTGTCTTTCTTTGGTCGCACCATGTCGGGTATAGCGGCCATTTGGTATGCTAAGTTAAAAGATTCTATCAAACAGAATTGGGAGGAGATGACCGAAGCCTTCATTGCTCAGTACTCTCATAATACGTAGATTGAGGTCACAACTTGTGATCTTGAGGCAACACATTAAGAGCCAAAGGAGGGTATCTCTGAATTTGTGACAAGATAAAGGGCCAAAGCCTCGATGATGACCATGAGGCCTTTCGAGAAGGATCTGATAAGAATGGTTGTCCGGAATTTGCATAGCAAGTTGCTACAAAATATGATTGTTCTACCTCTATTTACCTTCACAGAGCTTTATGAAATGGGAGTGCAAATCGAGGATGCCATGAAACAAGGATGTATTACTAAGGATAAGGAGCCAAACAAGAGGCCATTTATTCGCAGTTCCAATATTGCCAGCGATAGCACAACTGCGAGGCCATCAGACGTAAGTGTTGTCACCATAACAAAAACTACCGACCCCTTTGCCAATGTAGGCCCACAAACATCATCCAACACTACCCGACCTCAAGGTAGGACTTTTAACCAACTATACATGACCTTATCCAAAGCCATGCAGGTGCTAGTAAAAAAAAAGCACCTAAAACCCTTAGAACCTCGCCCACTTCCTGATCCTCTTCCACCCAAACACAACCCCACAAAATACTGTGCTTTTCACCAACAGCACCGTCATGACACCGACCAGTGCTTTAGTTTGCGTCATGAGATTCAGGATCACATTGACAACAAGGTTATTGCTCCACCTTAGAAACCTAATGTAACCACAAGTCCACTCCCAGCCCATAATTAAGTCCCCCTACCCTGAAACCTTAACCTAATCCATACACTGGCCATCTCTTATGACCGCAGCGTATATATTACCCCTCTCACTTTCCAAAACCAATGTTGTTCATTCTTGAGGGCACAGACTTGTGCATAATGGACACGTCTAACCTACAACCTGAGCTTTCTAGATCAGTGGTGACAACACCCACTGTAAAGGAGGTTTTGACCTCGGAGGAAGGTACTAGTCTGTTGTCGGAGTGTCTCGGGGACTTGTTTGAAAGGGCATACGACCCAAGTTGCTATATTGTGCCAACTAGTCAAACCAAGCCTGAATTGGTGCTACCAATCTCAGTAGACGTCAATGTGGTCAGGGAGGATGGCCCGAGCCAAGGGTTAGATGATTTGGTAGACCTCGAAGAGGATTTAGACAACCTACAGTTCTTTGATGAGCATGATCAGGGAGATGTATAGATCGGGTGGTTCAACCTGAATGGATTGACTAATAACACTGGATGGCTGAGTGATGAGCCATGCAAGGAAGAAGAAACTAGGATGAATCTAGAGGAGAAGGAAGTAGAGGTAGCTGCAGTAGCCGGAAAGGCTGATGAGGAAGGAAAAGTGCCAGAGGGCACATGTAAGGAAAACCCAGCCCAAGAAGTGGGTGTTGTGAACACTGTAGATACTGAACAGGAAGTTGCACGAAGGCAGTTTGAAAGAGAAAGAAATGAAGATAGTCAGAAAACTATAATTACATGGCACTCAACGAAGGACACTTATGATGTAAAAATGATTTAAGTGGAGCCTAACAACTGCTTGTCAGCAACTGACGGCGAGTGGTGGGATGACAACGATTTGTGTTTGGCCCATACCGATGAAGATTGGGGAGCCTGCCTCTTGAATAATACATGGTATGCTAAGGAGATAGACCATCTTACTCACAATGGATGGTATTTTAAGCCGCCGCACCTGGATCAAGTAGAGGCATCTAGAAAGGACAGGAAGGCCGAGAAATAGAAGGAAAGAAAACTGGAAGAGGAGTCAGTGCTAAAGCAGCTCAAGAAAATCCAAGCTGATATCTCTATTTAGGGGCTCCTTATGGCTTCACGGGTGCATCGGCAGGCAGTATTATCAGCAACGGACAAGGCTAAATTGCTCATTGATACTACACCTAAGCAACTTGTGGGCTTGGTCTTTCTGGGTGGTACCAAGCCAACGCTCACTTTCTCTAACAAAAAGCTGCCGCCAGAAGGCTTAGCTCACAACAAGTCGTTATACATATCTGTGGAATGCAAGGAGAAGTGGATGCTAGTGGTGTTGGTAGATACTGGTTTTGCCATTAATGTATGTCTGTCTCGTACTGCTTATGCGGTTGGCCTTAAACCGGCGGACTTTGTTCCCATAACCTAGGTGATACGGGCGTATGACAACATAAGTCAAGAGGTCATGGGTACAGTAAAAGACAAGTCCAGGTGGGCCCGTCAGAGTAAGAGATTGAGTTTCACAACCTGGATGTACCGGCTACCTTTAACCTACTGTTGGGGAGGCCTTGGTTACATCACATGAAGGTTGTGTCCTCCACCCTCCATCAAATGTTGAAGTATCCTCATGGGGGAGGAGTAGCAATTGTTTTTGGAAACTCATCCACCCATCCATCTCTAGAGGTGACTACACCAGTCCTAGAGATCAATCATGGCGATGAAGATGTATTTATCTTGGGATTCACTCTGGCAGAAGCCCGAGTGGTGTAGACCATTTTGGCCACGGATGAAGGCATGTACATTAGTGCCCGGTCTATATACTTCATGAACAAGTTGTGGCATGTTCCAAGAATGGGACTTGAAAAGAGTAGGCAGAAAGGTGTTGCAGCACTGGCGGAGGTGCCACACAACCCAAATGCTTTTGGACTGGGTTACGTGCCCACCAGAGAGGACTGGATTAGAAAGGGAAAAGAAATAAGAGGCAAAGCCAAAGCCAATTAAGCTAGAAAGCATTATGAGCTCATCCACATGCCAATTCGGTGGATGTTGAACGGCCGTTTTGTTCAAGAGAGAGAGGATTTCCCTTTTTGTGGCTTTCCTGAGCCTTTGGTAAATTCCTCGAATAAGTGTGTCCCTGGGTTCAAGATCTTCTTTGACCATCAGATACAAGACAGTGATGGGGAAAGAGCTGAACCAAGCATCAAAGTTAGCCAAAGCACGGAAGATGACTCAAACAATAGCGAGGCTGAAGTAGGGGCAGCACTGGCCAATCTCCTAACAGATCCTGTGGCCGACCTAGAGAACTTGGCGGATAACTTTACTATCTCCATGATCGAGGAAGAACTGGGTGTGGACCCAACCAGTGGTATTTTGGATGCATCAAAAGCGCCGTGTCTTACTTGGTAGTTGGAGGAGGGCTTTCTTTCTAGTTCTGAATTGGGTGATGAGCCAGAATCTGATTCCACTGAGTCTGAGGAGTTGGGATCAATATCAAGTTCTTCTGGGTCAAAGTCTGGCATTCCCGGGGGTGGTAACCCAAATGCCAAAGTTCTGTCTAGATCTTCATTTAGCTTTTCTTTTGAGTCTATAACAATAGATCTGGACCTTTTGAATGAAAACGCTGTAGATTCTGTGTACTTCTCTGTGCTGATGGTTTATTGTATTGACCAAGATTTTCAAAATTTCAACAAAAACGAAGAGGAAGAAATTCCTATGGCTTTGAAAAATTTGATTAATCAAGAGGAGGAGAGGCGTGCTAAGCCGTGTATTGATGAAATCATTGCCATTAATGTGGATACTGAGAAGGATCCGTGCTTGGTCCAGATCGAGTCCACGTTGTCTTTGGAGGAACGCGAGCGTTTAATTGCTTTATTAAAATATTTCAAAGATGTTTTCACGTGGTCCTAAGAAGACATGCCTGGAATCGACCCTGAGATCGTACAGCACCGGATCCTTTTTGACCCTGAGGCCAGACCAGTCAAATAGAAACTACGCAAAATCTGTCTGGATTGGGCACTGAAAATCAAGGAAGAGGTCACAAAGCATATTGATGCAGGATTCTTGTTAGTGTTCGAGTATCCGACTTGGTTGGCCAATATCATCGCAGTGCCGAAGGATGGCAGAATTTGGGTTTGCGTTGACTTCAGAGACTTGAACAAAGTAAGTCCGAAGGACGACTTTCCATTGTAGCATATTGATGAGTTGGAAGACTTCACCGCGGGCCATGCCTTGCTTTCCTTTATGGATGGGTTTTTCGGGTATAACCAAATTCTGATGGCACCAAAAGACAGGGAAAATACTGCTTTCACCACACCATGGGGTATGTATTGTTACCAAGTCATGCCTTTTGGGTTAAAGAAAGCTGGGGCTACCTATCAGAGGGCTGCGACCACCATTTTGCATAATATGATCCACAAAAAAGTTGAGGTATATGTGAACGACATGATTGTCAGATCCAAAGAGCGAGAAGGCCACTACATCCTACTGGAAAAATTGTTTCAACGGATCAAGGAATACAGATTAAGGTTAAACCCGCAGAAATACACTTTTAGGGTGACGGCAGAGAAAATGCTAGAATTTTTGATGACATTGAGGGGTATAGAAGTAGATCTTTCTAAAATCAAGGCCATCTTAGAAATGCCACCACCGAGAACTGAAAAGGAGGTGCGCGGCTTTCTGGGTAAAGTGTAATTCATAAGACAGTTTATTTCAAAACTAACATTGACTTGTAAACCACTATTTGGTCTCCTAAAGAAAGGGAAGAAATTCTGATGGGACGATCGATGTTAGTTTACCTTCGAATAGGTCAAACAGTACCTCCAGAATCCACCTGTGCTGTCACCACTAGAGCTAGGGAAGCCTTTGATCTTGTACTTATCGGTAACAGATACAACCATAGGGTGTATGCTCGCTGAGGAATCTGGGGATAGAGTGGAGAAGGTCATCTACTACTTGAACAAAAAGATGCTAGACTATGAGACCCGTTACACTCCCTTGGAGAAAGCTTGCTTAGCCTTGGTATGGGCTACTAAGAAGTTAAGGCATAACTTGTTAGCTCACTTGGTAATCTTGGTTTCAAGATTAGATCCCATTAAATATCTCTTTGAGAAACCAGCACTTACAAGTAGGCTAGCCCGTTGGCTGCTTCTTCTCTCCGAATTTGATCTCAAGTATGTTACACCCAAGTCAATTAAAGGAAGAGCTGTAGCAGAATTCTTGGCCGACCACCTAGTAGAGGGCGATGAGGCAGTGGAATATTGGTTCCCAGATGAAGACATTTTGCAAGTCAAAGAGAAAACTTGGACGATGTACTTTGACGGAGCGTCCAATCAATACGGTTATGGGATAAGTGTGCTACTGATAGCACCCCATGATGCCTATATACCCTTAGCCTTCAAACTCCAACTCAAGGTGTCCAACAATGAAGCAGAATATGAAGCGTGCATTGTTGGTTTAGAAGCTGCCCTAAAACTAGGGGCAATAAGGTTGGATGTCATTGGGGACTCAAACTTGGTTGTTTCTTAAGAAAATGAAGATTGGAAAGTCAAAGAAGAGAAAATGAAGGTCTACCATCAGCCCTGGATATTCTGATTTCGAGGTTTGAAAAGCTGACATTTACGCATCTATTAAGAGAGAACAATCGGTTCGCTGATGCATTGGCAACTCTATCTTCTATGGTAGACATCCCGTTAGGAGTGAAGATGCGTTTAATCATTATTGAACAGAAATACATGCTGGCCTATGAGGCCATTGCCGTAATAGATGAAGTGCAAGACAAAAACCCCTAGTATTACGATATTTGGAACTTCCTGGAAAAGGAGACATAGCCACCAGGGGCAAATACTAAGGACAAATAGGGAATACGGCGTCTGGCCGTCCAATTTATCATCTACAGGGGTAAGCTCTACAAATGAGGCCATCTGGGAATGCACAAGCTATGTGTTGAAGAGGAGGAATCAAAACGCCTTATAGAGGCCATCCACGGGGGAGAGTGTGGGGCACAAATGAATGGTGTGATGATAGCTCAAAAGATCCTCAGACAAGGTTATTACTGGTCAACCATGGAGGAGGATTGCATTGGTTTTGTACGGTGATGCCATAAATGCCAAATCCATGCCAATCGTATAAACGTGCCACTGTCTAAGCTTTACAACATGACTTCACCATGGCCATTCTCAGTCTGGAGAATCGATGTTATCGGTGCAGTCTCGCCAAAGAGGTCAAATGGACACAAGTTCATCCTGGTGGTGATTGACTATTTCATGAAGTTGGTGGAAGCTCAGTCCTTTGTCGTGTTGAAAGCGTCACATGTAGCCAAATTCATTAGAAATGACATTATCTGCCGGTATGGAGTTCCGAACGAGATCATATTAGATAGCTACTCACATTTCAAGAAAGAGGTGGTGGATCTACTTGAGAAATATAACGTGGCTTTTCACAAGTCATCGACATATAGACCACAGATTAATGGAGCTATTGAGGCCGCTAATAAGAATATCTTAAGATAGATGGTGGAAACATACAGGGACTCGCTGGATAAATTGCCATTCTCGCTCTAGGGCTACAGAACCTCAATCCGAACATCTGCAAGGGTAACCCCCTATTCTCTCGTCTATGGAATGGAGGCTATTCTACCAATTGAAATTGAAGTACCGTCGCTGCGAGTTATGGTTGAGTGTTAGATAGCGGAAGCGGACTAGCAATAAAGTTGATTTGAGGAGTTAAAGTTGTTTGATGAGAGAAGGTTGAGGGCATTGTAACATGTCCAGGGCTATCAACGCAGAATTGCTAGGGCTTTTAACAAGAAAGTTAAGTCTAGGAATCTTAAAGAGGGAGAGATGGTACTGCAAGACAACCGAGCTCCCATCCATGACCCTAGGGGCAAGTTCCGACCCAATTGGACTGGTCCTTACATCATCAAATTTGTTTGGTCAGGAGGGGCGATTATTCTCATGGAATTAGATAGCCTAGAGTTTTCACAGCCAATCAATATAGACAAGTTGAAGAAATACTATCCCTGAGAGGCTTGCTAGGCCGAAAACTAGGTAGGGCGACCTAGGCAAAAGTTAGAGCATGAAAAATTAGAAATAAAGAAAAACTGAGCTCGCAAGGTTGAAAACCCTAAAGGGCGACTTTGGCAAAGGTTAGAGCGCAAAAGGAAAGAGTTAATACTCGAGTGAACCTAAACCGAACTACGTAAGGCTTGATTCCCCATATGTAGGCAACTTCATCATGAAGTTCGACCGTAACCATCTCCAGCTTAACTGTTTTGTCCATTTGTTTCGTCTTTGTCCATCATTATTTATCTTAGTTGTGTTACCTCTATTTTGGCAGGAGGGCCGATATGGTGAATGCAGTTATGGGCAGTTGTGATTTATTGATTCGGGGCTGTACATCGTGAGGGCTGATTCGGTGCGTGTCAGGTTGTGATCACTTTCGAAAATGGTTTTGAAAAGTTTTGATAAAAGTTGATTTTGTTCAAAATTTTACCATTCTACAACTTAGACCATTTTGGGACCAAAAGGAAAATTTTTAGTGCTCACAACTTTAATTCCATTGATTTCAACACAAATACATTCTCTAAACTCTCTGATTTATTGCTTTTTCCTTTCTTTTCAAGTTTTATGATGTAAAAGAAGTAAGCCCCTAGTTTATGGTGCTCTTGCGTCTTCTACTTGTACTTGCGAAAGTCATTGTCGCCAAAGTTGGCCCAACTTGTGCCTCGTCCTAAAGCCAAGCCAAGCACTCGCCAGAAAGGGCATAACTGAAGCTAGGGGCAGGGGCCAGAAGCTCTCTCGTCCTCCAGGTAGTGAGGTATCGAGTCAAGTGTGCACCACGAAGAGGGAATGAAGCTAGGTATTCTACCCCCTCATCTGGACGGGTTTGATCATGTCCAAACTGGTGTCTAAACTGGAAATGGAAGTAGAACACGCAGTGCGTTAGGCTAATCAACTGAATACCCGGTTATTGGGACATGCTGTAGCTCATCTCGGTTAAATTAAGCTAGGGGCAACGCCAAGCTATGTCTGCTGCAGATCTGCTGCACATCCAGTTGCACCACCATCCCTCATTGGGAAAGTTCACTAGTCCCTGGCAGAAGAAGTAAGCTCCGGCTGAATATTCATGGCAAGGGACCATCATTTTCAGCTTATCTATGAGCCATACCTGGGAAGGGACGAAAAAGAAGAGAGATTAAAGAATAGAGAGGTGTACATTAAGGGAAAATGAAAGAAAGGGCTTTGAGAGAAAATAAAGCATGAATGCTGAGTGATGTGAGAATCATATATATAAAAGAGGATGGGAAACAATACCTGGAGTAGGAGTAGACTCCTCGCAAACCTGGTGGTCTCTCGTCGATGAAAAGCATCTAAACCCATCAGGGTCTCGGCTAGTGCTAAACTAATGCAACTCTTACCCTCTTTTAGGCATTGGGCTACTTTGATTAGCTTAATGTTGGCTCCACCATAACTAGTGACAAGAAGAAAATGCACGAGCATACATAAACAGAGGGCATGTTGCCGAAAGCCTCACCAGAGAAGGTTACCTCTGTCTCCAAGGTCAGAAAATTGAAGAATCAAACCGGGTACATCTAGCTCCCTGTCATGAGCCAAGATCGAGCTTCGTGAAAAGTAAGCCCACACATCCATCCTAAAGCCAGGCATGGCCAAAACGGGGGCTGAAGCATGATGTCCTCGTCACGTTGGGATTCCAGCAATGCTTGAAACTCTTCAAGAGTCAGACACATTTCCTGTGCTCCAAAGTGAAATATATGTGTAATTGGGTCCTAACATCGGACTGTGGCATGGAGAAACGGAAAACAAAGCGGAGTACGACTTGACGAAAAAAGTGCATTTATGCCAAAACGTCAAAAATTCACCTTTTTCGTGCCATCTAAAGTGGCTATCCAATCTTTGAGTTTCTCTGCAAGGAAGATCTCCATTTTCAATGAAAATAGCAGCTAAAATGAGGTTCTGGTGAAGAAATTACGAATGAGGACCTTTTGTAGAAGATAGGGCTGTGAGTGGAGGCTAGCTGTCAGCCATCTGGTAGATCACCACAAGTGGCCAACTGCCCCCTTTTAGTGGCCGTCGTCCACTTTGTGGCATGACCAGTTTGGCATTTTGGTTTTGTCCTGGTCTTTGTGTTTTGGGGTCTTGTTTTGAGTCTTTTGTTTATAGCAAGTGTGTCTAGTTGTGTTTACGTTGTTTTTATTTTGTTTCGTATGTATCGAGTTGTGTTTTGTATTTTGGTCGTTAGTCGGTTCATTATCTGGTTGAGAACATTATTCTAATACAAGCATTCTCAGTTTCAAATCCAACTCCATTTTCATTCTATGCCAATGTGGTGCTCATGATGCAAAAACAATAACTCTTTTATAAAACTGCAGGGTTTTACCCCGATCATAGTTTTTACAAAAAAGAGTACAAGTTTTCAAAATCAAAAGTAAAAACTAACTGAAGCTATACATGTGCTAAACTACCAAAATAAAAGAAACTAAGCAAAAGAGCACAAAAATCTGCGCCAGTCGCATCAAGCTTGAGAGGTCCTCTTCATCCTCTTTCTCGGAGGGGACTCAGGGTACCGTCTCTATTGGCGCCGCTGTCAAAATCATACTCTAAGCCAGAGTCAGTATCATTATCTCCGCTACCTGACTCAGAACCAGCCTCAGCGTCCTCCTTGCTCTCTAATCCCAAGCCAGCATCTTCGTCCCCGCTCTCAGACTCAGAGTGTAGGCTCACTGCTTTCTCAGAGTCGTTGGTCTCAATATCATTCCTACTCAAAACCGGCTCTGAGCTACTCTCTCCTCTCAGCCGTTGGAGGAGGTGTCACTGGTGGTGCTGCTACTGCTGCTGCCCTTAGTGCAGGTGGAACCTAAAAAAAAACAAGCATCAACATATCAAATACAATGTATGTATTGTTGCAGAATGGGGTATGCAGTATGAGTATGATACAGAAAACAGATGCAGCATGGGTGCAGTGTGTCAGTGCAGTGTGTCAGTATAGTATATCAAAATACATGTCAGTTTTCCATGTGAGTATCGTGTATCAGTGGGAATATGGCATGTCAGTACAATGTGGGAAGCAATGCAATGCATGAGGGGAAGGGAAGTATACCCTAATACCGTGCAAAGCAAGTATTATCTCCCTCCTCTGCACCATGCGAACTAGGGAGACTACCAGCTGAAGGAGGCCCTCTGTGTACTTTCTGGGTGCTTGCAAGTGTAGTTGAATAATCAGTATCTGAAAAAGAAGAATGCAGGATGCAAGGTGTTAAGTGTGGCCCGTACTTGACATGCGCCTGGGGCTCTGACGTACCCATGCCCCCGTCTTCGATGGCTCGATTGGGAGCTAGTAAATGGTCTCACTCGGCCGCCGCAAGGAATCGCAGTAGGAATCACCGGCCAACCGGCATCTTGTGCAGCGAAAGGGGCCTCTCCAATACTAGCCTCGACCTCTTGAGCAGCCTCTCCAACCAAGGGAGCACTTGTTACGTCGCCCACGCGAACTCCAATCAGGGGTGGCATAAGATGAAAATGGATGACGGTCGTGTAATCTCCGTCCCCTCGAAAGTAGTCGGCATCCAACCCCACCATATACTAAATAATGGCCTCAACTGAGAGGCTATCAGTTGTCCTCATGGATGTTGGGGGCGGCATAGGAACAACTGGTGCGGGCAAGCCCAGTGTCTGTAGACATCCCATTTTTGATCGCCCTTAAGACTTGGGCGCCACTAATTGCTTACTTGATGATGAAAGGTGTGCAGTGTAAAGGTTCGATTTCTTCGGCAAGGAGAGCGTCAAATCCTGATCTCACACCCCACTTTTGGGCCAAAACTATTTTGACTAAAATGATTTTTAGACCTTAAAACCCTCTCTTTTGAAATATTTTTAAAAATGATTCTATGATGCTCCGAGGCTCGCATTTTGATTAAATGTTGCACTTTTCGGTAAACTGAGCAAGGAAAAAGTGGAAATGAATGAAAGAGAGGTGAAATCTCTGAAAAATCTTTCAAAATACCTTGTTTTAGGGTTTGGAGTTGAAGGAAAGAGGAGAGGAGAGAAGAAACCAAGTTGGGGGAGAAGATGGGCATGAACCGTTAAGAGAGAGTCAAATGACCCTCGCTAAATCGAGCCTATCCATTTGTACACTTAGATTTCAGCTATAAGGCCACCACCGTTGGAAAGAGGACTTCCGGGGCTTCATTTTGCACTCAAGAATTTCCTAAAGCCGAGTCCGGATGAGGGAGATATGGTTGGTTGAAGTTTGGCATGAATCCGGGTAGGATTGAAACTGAGTAGTCTTTACTAAAAAAGGGATATCTCTCAGCACAGTTGGGGTTTTGATGTGAGGCTGGCACCATTGGAAATCTTACTTCTGTGGCTTCAATTTGGACATAAGAATGACCTGAAAAGGAGTCTATATGAAGGAGATATGCCCATTTGAAGTTTGATCTACAAAGCAGATTATTGTTGTCGGCCAGAAAAGTAGCTGGTCGGCCACTTGAGGTGGCCGGCTGGCCAGTAAAGGTAGCCTACTGGCCACTTATGTCCAAAACTCAGATATTTTGCAGATCTTTCTTCTCCAGCTATTACACACTGCTCCAGATATTTCTACCAAGGCTTCTCTTTTTCCTATATATTGAAGCCATATCTCTCATTTGAGGAGGTTAACAAGTTTGGGAGCCTCTCTCTCTAAATCTCTCTCTCTCTCCCTTTCTCTCTCTCTATATATATATATATATAATTTTGTGAGAAAAATTCTAGCCTTTCTCTCTAGAAGCCTCTCTCTCTTCCTATATTGTGCTTAGAAGTAAGAATTTCCTACACTCTTGCAAAGAGACCCTAGACCAAACACCTCTACCTTGTTGCTAAGGTTCTTGGAGGTCCAATTTGAGCTCTCAAAGCTGGTTTTGGCTCAGATTTGCACCTGTTTTGCTGTTGTGCTTCAAAGGTAAGCACTTGCCCCTTTTAAGCTTGTCTTGCACACTTGTTTTGCCACCTTTGCAAATTGTTTTTGGCTTGGTTTTGAACTGAAGAAAACTCTATTTTTCAATCCTAAAATTGGTGGTTTAAGCCCCTTTTGAGTTTGAGGGTGGTCCACTCTTCTTGTCTCTTTGCTTGTTAAGCTTTTGTGCCATCTTTCTAGGCTTTCTAAAACAACTTTTTTTGCCCTTTTAACCACTGTAGAAAGTTGGTTTTGAGGACCAAAATGGGAGGGGGTGGTCCCCCCTCCTCTTGTCTTGTTTACATGTGTTGATGGCCTACCAAATGAGCATGTATTTTTACCTTTTTGTAGCCTACTTTGAGCATGTTTTTGGCCTTATTTTAACATGTTATAACTCTGTTTTTGGCTGGTTGGAGCACCTCTTGTTTGCTTCTTACACTTGTAGTGTAATCTTGCTTACTAGCTTAACATGCTTAATGAATTGGCCTATCATTTTAGCTTGTGTTAGCTCTATCTCAGCATGTTTTTTTATCATATTTTAACATGCTTTAACTCTGTTTTGGGTGGTCTTGGTCACACATGCTTGCTTTGTATAGCTATAGTGTAAATGGCCTTAACTAGCTTTGAGTTTTAGGACCCCTAGCATGCTTTGCTTGTGATGCTTCCATGATATGGCATCATTTAGCATGTGATTTTAGAGCATATATCTTTTCTACACACTTGCATGTGTCACTCCTTCATTGCTTCTAAGAGTTAAGCTTTATGTCTTGCTTGCGAGCCAACATGTGCGCATGATTTTCTTGCCTTTTGTGCCTAAGTTTTAGCATGATTAGGCCACTGATTTGGCATGTTTTAGGTCTGTCCATAGCTGATTTGGTCATTTGAGCTTTGTATTGCATACCTCTAGTGTTGTGTCCTTCACTAGCTTCAATGCTTTTGACTCTTAACATGTTGTGCATGGTTTGTTTGCATGATTTTAAGTCATTTAGCATGTCATTTCAGTGCTGGAATATATGTCATTGCACTCCATTGTTTCAATCTTTCATTCGCTTTGAAAGTAGTCTTGAGCCCCTTGATGGCTTGAATATGGAATTGACGTTCACATGCCTAATGGTTTTAATCCTCCCTTGAGGATTTCTACTAACCAACAGCATGAAACCTCTTTCATGCTCAAGACACTTGTGGCTTAGACCATCTTTCCAATTAGTGGACTTTTCACATTGGACTTAATCGGTTAAAGGATTAATTGGTAAGCTAAAATGTGTAAACAAAATGAGCCAAGTAAAACATAACTAAGATAAGCATATTTGTGTTGCATTGCATGTGTTTGGATCGGATGTTAATCCAAACACAAGAAATGTGGGACGTTTCATACTCAAAGTGATGAAACGTGTCACATTTCTTGGTCGCCGACACCCTTGATCATGCATGATAAGGTGGAGGCTCTTTGAGTCTTATTTGTGCATTCATTAAGCTTGTACAAGCTTGGTTCTTTGGCCATCATGCATTGAGATGCTTGGTTGGTGGCTTGAAAGCCGAGCGCCACACTCCTTTGAGCTTGAGAAATGATGAGGAGTGTGGCAGTACAGATATTTCCTTGCAAATACATTGTTGTTGTAGACGTGCCCCGAGGGCTTATGCTTCTACGGTTCGGACTCAATGCGAGACCGATAAATCATCAAAGAGTCCAAATCCGGTAAATCGTTTTGGAAAACTGATTTTTATAAAGAAGTGCCAAACATGGACTGCTTAGACAGATACAGAGTCGCCACCTAAATATTTTATTTTGGGGGAATTTAGGAAACCCTGACTTGTGCCTAAGGCCACGTGTCTGTCATCACCAAAGTTGCCTCGGCTCGGGAACTTGGGTACGATTGGGGAAGGTCATCTATGAGCACCCCCGCTCGCCTGATCAAAGATCGGCCTGTACTAAGCATGATATCTTATTTTTGAAAACACATGCGTTCTTATTCCAGTTATTAGCTAGAATTACTATGTGATGCACACAATACACAAGTATAGACTAGATCGCCTAATTTGGAACAAAGCATTGCATATTTGTTGTTTGAAAAATGGTTTGAAGTTTGCTACTCGCAAGTAGGCTAAATCGAGGATTCAATGAATTGTTCCAATTCAAGCAATCCAACCTTCACCCACGGGCATTCAGGCAGTTATGTCACATAAGCAAATAGTCTCATGGCAAGCATGCTATCATGTTAACACTCATATACATGCAAGATGCTAAAGCATAAACACTTACAGTGTACTCCGAGCCAAAACAAAGAACATGTTAGTAATCAAATGTATGATCCAAGTCCATGTTAAGATGGCTAATGCAACACATGCAAAATGCAACTAGAATAGGCTCGGCTAATCTAAAATGGTATGTGAGATGCGACAATTCGATACATGTATTCAACTTAGAATTAAAATACAATGAAGTTAGTATGATGCGCCGAGCCCGGTACATGCAATACAGATGAATGATGCAAACATGCATAACATAAGGATGCTAATTGAAACGTGCCCTAGAACTAACCATCGTATACGGTTAAGTAAAAGGGAGAAAGAAGTGGAGGTTGGAAGACATGCATCACACACACGCACACTTATTACACAATTGCGCCTCTCTCGATGGAGGGACCGAAAGAATAATACAAATTAACTAACTAACAAGCTAATTAATTAGTACACAACACTTAACTAATTAAACAAATTAATTAAGCTACTAAAGCAGTAAAACAGCCTCGGGAAGAGAGAAGCATGCATGCTCGGTCGGCTTCGCTCGGAAATCCATCGCCATGTCATGTTGCCTCTGTTTACATTGCTCTGCACCTCTGAAAACTGTGTAAGTCTCAAGGATGCTCCTGAATCACCTTCTGAGCACTGTGGGATGTCACTGGCTGAAAGTCAAGGTCACCGGCCAAGAGGAACTGGTTATCGACCATTTGTGGGAATCTCGGCCATCAATACATAGCCGGCCGGCACCAAAGATGGCCGACCGGCCATCTCTTCCTACAGAATCCTGTTTTTGCTGCAACAGAGCATGGCAATGCATTTTCAAGGCAATGTTTGCACCACCACCCTCCTTATCATATTTGAGACTCAAAGGAGTATGGTTCTCGACCCTCAGGCCATCAATCACGCATTTCAATGCATGATGGCCAAATGAGCCAAGTGTGCATTTTAATGTCAAATGAAATGCACACAAAACACATGAAGGACCCCAACCTCTATCATGGTTTATCAAGAGGCAAGGGATGTGAACATGCAAGCAAAACTAGTGCAACATGAGCATGTTAATGACAATGCCATACAAGGCTAAGCATGCCAAATGCAATGCAACTTAGACAAGCATGCAAAATGCAACATGGACATTCAAGCATGCAAGGCAAACACGTGACAACATGCAAAGGGACAAGATATGCAAACATGCAAAGCTACTTAACAAAAGCATGCCAAATGCCATACCACTTAAACATGCAACATGTTATGGACTAAGTATGCAACAAGGCACAATTGAACTAGCATGTTACAACACGCAATTTACCAAATATGCAACAAGCATGCGACAACATGTGGGGATGGACTTAAACTAATATGGACAGCTCTCGAATAGGCCCAAATCAGTGGCCAAAATTCTATGGAAATGAGGACAAAAGCTCATACAAACATGCATGCTAATTGGCCAAAAGACTAAGGCATAAAAGGGTAACTTTTAAGCACACTTAAAAGAGGTGAAAAGCATGCAAATATGACAACATTACATGCTCTGAAATGATGCTAGGGGTGATGCCAAATCACATAAACAAATCAAGCATAGCATGCATAAGGCTCAAAGCCTAAGGCTTGTGAAGGGACTTGAACCAAAGCTACACAAAACAAGGAGCATATGGCAAGCATAACCCAAAACAGTCCTAAATCATGGCGGAGTGAGCCTAAAACATGCAATGACCAAAGCCAAAGCAAGCTAAAACAAAGGGGCAAAACATGAGGCATACAAGGCCACAAAAGAGGTGTTACACTACACCTAATACAACCAAACATGGTATGATTTAAACAACCAAAATCAGAGTTATGGCATGCTAAAATGAGCCCAAAAACTCACTTAGATGGCATCCCAAAGACCTAAGCATGGTGGCATACACAATGACACATTCATGAGGCATAAAACACAAACCCTTTAAAACATTAAAGGAGTGACAAATGCAAGTACATGAGCATACTATATGGACTGAAATAATATTACAAGTGATGCCAAACCACTGAAATGATCCGAATAGAGCATGCTAGTGACTCAAATACCCAAAGCTAACAAGCTAGGTTGTATGGTAGCTATACAAAACAATGCAAGAATGACCAAAACAATGAAAAATAGAGCTCAAGTATGTTAAAACAAGGCTAGAAGCTTCATGAAGTTGAGCCAAAATCATGCTAAAAATACATGTTACAACATGGTGCATGTTAAGGCAAATCATGGGATTACAAAACAAGCATACAAAGCATGCATGGCATGTCTAAACCAAGTCAAAAAAGTGCTATATCATGGCAAAACAAAGCCTAATATATACTGAAATGAAGCTAAAACAAGTTAAGCACACATGCTACAAACATAAGCCATTTATGCAAACATTAAAGATGACAGGGAGAGGGGATGACCCTCTCCTATTTAAGGCACCAAAACCACCTCTCCACCACTGAAAATCCTCTAGATTTTAGTGGTAGAGAGGCCATGCAAAGCTCAAAGCAAGGGACAAAAGGGATGGCCTAAAACAAGGCCTAACAAGGCCTTGGAGGGGGTAAACAACCCCAAACCTCAAAATGGCCTTAAACAAATTTCAAAAGCAAGTAAAAACAGAACTTTTATTAGTTATAAACTAAGCTCAAAACAATAAGCAAGAAGGGTTAAAAGCTTAAGCAAGAAAGGGGTATCTAAAGGTAAGAAGCTCACCCTTGTAGAACTTCTTCAAGAGCAAAGCTCCAGCAGGATTTCTAAGTTCAAACCAACCCAAGAACACTGAAATCAACCTCCTAGCACCTCAGCAACCAAGGATGGTGTTCTAGTGTGTGTTTGTGTGCAATAGTAAGAAAAAACAACACTTTAGAGCACAAAATAGGATCAAACAAGGGAGTATAGATACAAAACTATATCTCACTCTCCCAACCTAATTTTTTCTGAACCCTGGAGGAGGGAGGAGGGGCTCCCTCTTTATAGAAGTTCAAATTCTGAAGCTTCCAAGAGAAGCTAAGCAAAGGGAAAATCCCTCTATATACGTGTATGGAGGGGGTGAATTGTGGATGCCAGTTGCACCAGCTGGCACAAAATATCTGCATAAAGCAGATGAATAGGGTTCGGCCACCAAAAATGGCCGATCGACCAACATAAGTGCTGGCCGACCAAATATAGTGCCGATCGGCCAACACTCTTGGCCGATGGCAAGAAAAAGGTGCCGATGGCTTCATGCCCTGGCCAGTGGGTTGAGAGGATGGCAAACAAGCCACCCTCTTCCCTTAGAAGCAATAACACAAGTGTATGGTCCATAACCAAGCACAAAACAGACAAGTTGAAAGATCTTGAGGCAAAGCGCGTAGCCGAGACCTCCGAGAACTCAAAATGAACACGAGCATGGATGATCATAGAGTGTTCAAACGATGACGTCCAAGTCTTGAGGACGGTCAAAAATGGGGTGTCTACAGTTGTGCCTCTGTTGTTCTCTATTGCAGCAAAACTAGAAGCCTGGAAAAGCAGGTGGCCGACCGGCCACTTGAGGTAGTCGACCGGCCACTTTTACTAGCCGACCGGCCACCAGTCCAATTTTGTGTAGAAATGTTCCTGTTTTAGAGCAGAAGCAGTGTGGAGGTTGGTTCAATGTTCAGAAATCATGGCACATGCAAATAGAGGCAATTGACGACAAAGCAATGGATTTCCAAATGGACACCAACTGAGCATGCATGTCTCCCTCGCCCGCGAGGCCACTTTATCGCTTTGATTAGTTAGCATAGCTAATTATTTGAATGTTGTGATATTTTAGCTAGTTTGTGTAATTAGTTATTTCATTTGATTTGTAATACTTAATTAGCTAGCATAGTTAATTTGTTGGTTTGTAACAGTTAGCTTAATTAGTGTAGCTAGTTAGCTTATTCACTCGGACCCTCCTTCGAGAGGGTGCAATGTTGTAATCAGGGTGCATGTGTGTGTGCATGTCTTCCAACCCCACTTCTTTCTCCCTTTTACTTAACCGTTTTCAATGGTTAGTTTAGGGCACGTTTTGATTAGCATACATTATGCTTTGCATGTTTGCATCATTCATTTGTCTTGCATGCACCGGGCTCGGCACATCATACAAACTGCATTGTATTTCAATACATATTTAAATACATGTTTCAAAGCATGTTATCAAATTGTAGCATTCATATGCCATCTTAGATAGCCGAGCCTATTTAGTTGCATTATTGCATGTACTGCATTAGTGTAGACTCACCCGAACTTCCTCCGCGCGCCCCCCTTTCGGAGAGGGCGCGAATTAAGTTCTAGCTGCTACAATTCGGACTCCTGTCACGGTTCTGAATCTAATCTCACAAAGTGCAATGTAAGACTGATAAATCACCAAAGAGTCCAATCCGGAAAATCATTTTAGAAAATCATAACTTAAATCAAATTATGCCAAACTGGACTGCTTTGCCAGATTACAGAGTCACCACCTAAATATTTTATTTTGGGAAGTTTAGGAAACACTAACTCGTGCCAAAGGCCACATGTCCATCATCACCAAAGTTGTCTTGGCTCGGGAACTTGGGTACGGGAGGGGAAGGTCCTGAAATGAGCACCCCCGCTCACCCGATCAAAGGATTGGCCTCTACTAACATGATATGTTGTTTTCATAAACACATGTGCTCTTATTCCGGTTATTAGCTAACTTACTATGTGATGCGCACAGCATACAAGTGTAGACTTAACCACGAGAATTGGAACAAAACAACTCATGTTTGTTTTTGAAAATGGTTTGAAAGTGCTACTCGCAAGTAGGCTAAAGCACGGATTTGCCACCCTTAAGTGGACTTTAAAACATGATTTTGCCACTTCGCAAAGTGGGCTTAAAACTCACAATCATCGAGCCGTTCCAATTCAGGCAATCAAGCTTTCACCCACAGGCATTCATGCAGTTAATCACTTAAGCAAATAGCCTCATGGCAAGCATGCTATCATGGCAACACTCACACTCATGCAAGGATGCTAAAGCATAAACACTTACAGTTTACTCTGAGCCAAAACAGAAAACTAGTTAGAAATCATGCATGATCCTAGCTATACAAGATGCCTAATGCAACACATGCAATAATACAACTACTAGGCTCGGCTACCTAAGATGGCATATGAATGCAACACTTGATAACATGCTTTGGAACACGTATTCAAGTAGATATTGAAAGACAATGCAATTTAAATGATGCGCTGAGCCCGGTGCATGCAAAACAAATGGATGATGCACACATGCAAGCATAAGGTATGCTAATTGAAAAATGCCCTAAAACTAACCATCGAAAGCGGTTAAGTAAAAAGGAGAAAGAAGTGGGGTTGGAAGACATGCACATACACACGCATCCTTATTACAACATTGCGCCCTCTCGAAGGAGGGTCCGAATAAATAAGCTAACTAGCTGCGCTAAGCTAACTAAACAAATCTAATTAAACTAATTAGACTAATTATTACAAACCAATTGAATAACTAGCAAACTACTTACTAATTATTCCAAAACTTTAACTAATTAACAAATTAATTAATTTACAAATTCAAGCTAACTAACAAGTAAAGCTTTAAAACTATGCTGCCTCGGCTCTGTTCAAGGAAGTAGAAGATGCATGCTCGGTTTTTGCCCCGAAAAGCTCTCTGGTTTGCTCTTTAGAGGCTCTGTTTGCAGGGTGTCTTCAAGAACTTGCTGCTGAAACTTACCAAAACAATTCTGGGGAGTGCACCAATGACCTGCTGGCCATGAATGGTGGCTGCCGGCCATTTACTGGCCAAGAGCATGCCTCTGCTGGCCAACAATGCAAGGGTGTCAGCCAACAGTGAAAGGGTGCCGGCCACTGGTGTGCTGTGACACCAAACTACAACAAAGCACAAAATAGAGGAAAATTGAGGGTCTCCCAAGGGTATGTGTGTACTGTGCCACTCCTTATATCTCAAAACATCAAAGGAGAGGCACCATTAGATCCAAAACCATCAATCAAGCATTTACAATGCATGATGGCCAAAGATCCAACTTGCACATATTCAATAAATGCACAACAAACATGACTCTAGGACCACTACCTTATCATGGATAATCAAAGGCAATGGAGACAAAGGGAATTGGCTCATTTTCATCACTTTGAGTTTGAAATGGACCAATCCACCTTGTGTTCAATATAACGTCCGATTGAACACAATGCAATGCAAACACAACACATGTTTATCTTGGCATGTTTTACTTAGCTCAATTCTTGTTTACACATTTTACATTACCGAGCCATTCATTAACCGGTTAAGTCCAATTGTGAAAGTCCTCTAATGAGAGGAAGGTCAATCAAAAGATGACTTAAGACATGGGAGAGACCATGCCTTTGACTAGGAGGAACCCTCAAGAGAGGGTTAAAGCCATTTAAGTATAAGCCTCAATCCCATGACTTAAGCACAGCCTCAAGACCAACCAAACCTCAAAAACAAATCAAAAGCTGAAGAAGTGAGGGAGGTGGCAGAATTTCAGTGTTGGAATGGCATGAAAAACAAGACTCTAACATGCAAACAACTGATGTACAACATGTTAAGAGGCTTAAGCACTAAGGCTAGTGAAGAGCACAACACTAAGACCATGCAATACAATGCTCAAATGGCCAAACCAATCATGGATAGACCTCAAACATGCCAAAACAGTGGCCAAAATGTGCTTAGATGGAAACATAGATGGCAAGAAAAAAATGCACATATGTTGGCTCACAAACAAGGCACAAAGCACACCTCTCAAAAGCAATGAAAGAGTGGAATATGTGAGAGTGTGAAAATGATATATGCTCTGAAATCACATATAAAATGATGCTATAGCATGCAAATACCTTAAGCAAAGCATGCTAGGGGCCTTAAAACACAAAGCTAATAAAGGCTATTTACACTATAGCTATACAAAGCAAAGCACAAAGGACCAAGACCACTCAACAAAGAGTTTAAGCATGACAAAATATGAGTGAAAGAATGCTGAGATGGAGCTAACACAAGCTAGAATGATAGGCTAACTCATTAAGCATGTTAAGCCAGTGAGCAAGATTACACTACAAGTGCAAGATGAAAGCAACAAGTGACTAAACCAGCCAAAAACAGAGTTTAAACATGTTAAAATATAGCCAAAAACATGCTTGAACTAAGCTAACATAAGCCATAAAAACATGCTACTTTGTAATGCTAACAAGGCATGACATAGAGAGACAAGGAGGGGAGGCCATCCCCTCCCATTTTGGGCCTCAAAACAAGCTTTCCACCACTGAAATTCCTCTGGAATTCAGTAGTTTTAAGGCCAAAAAGAGAATGTTTGAAAAGCTTGAAAGATAGCTCAAAAGGCTTTACAAGCCAAGGAGCAAAAGGCAGGAAACACCCCTTAACCAAACAAGACTTAAACCACCATTTTAGAACCTCAAAATCAGAGTTTTTTACAGTTGAAAACCAGCCTTGAAATGGTGGAAAAAGATGGCAAAGCAAGTGTGAAAGACAAGCTTAAAGGGTGAGTCTTATACCTCTTGAAGGGAAGACAACACTTAAGCAACAAAACCAAGCCAAAGGACCTTCAAGAGCTCCAAGGAAGCTCCAAGAGGGCTTCAAGCAGCCTCATCCCAAAGTTGAACCACTCTTGTTAAGGGTTGATAGGTTGAAGATGGTTGTATGCAAGCCTTCAAGCACAAATGCTCAAGAGAGAGAGAAATCTAGAGAGAGATTTTAGAGAGAGAGGCTCCCAAACCTTTTGCTAAAATGTTCTAACCCTTCAATATGAGATATATGGCTTCAATATATAGCAATATAAGAGCCTTAGGTTGAAAATATCTAAAGAGAGACAGCTGTGCCAGCTGGAATAAAAATATCTGCCAAAAACTGCTTTCTGCCATCAATGGTTGGCACTTGATCACTGTTGGCCGGCACTTTATCATTGTTGGCCAGCATGGGGTCACCTCTGGACAGTAGGGGGCTGGAATTGGCCATTCATGGCCGGCACATTGCCAAAAAATCCCATTCATGGTCATAAACTTCCCCCTCTGGTTGGACAGAAAAATCTGCTTTTTGGGCCCAACTTCAAATAGGGATATCTCCTTCATCTGGACTCCTTTACAGGTCATTCTTGAGCCTAAATTGAAGCCTTGGAAGTCTTCTTTCCAATGGTGGCATCCTCACATCAAAATTCCAAGTGTAAAAAAAGTTATGCTCATTTGAGTGAAGACTGCTCAGTTTCGATCCTACTAGGATTCATGCCGAACTTCTTCTCCAACTTGTTTTCTTCTATCCTCTCCCATTTTATTCAACTCCAAACCCCTAAACAAGGTGTTTTGAAAGATTTTTCAAAGAGTTCATCTCTCTTCCATTCATTTCCACTTTGTCCTTTGCTCGGTTTATCGAAAAGCGCAACATTTAACAAAATGTGAGCGTCGGAACATCATAGGAACTTTTTCAAAAACTATTTTGAAAGAGAGGGTTTCAAAGTCTAAAATCTTTTGATCAAGATCATTTTTGTCCAAAAAGGGGTATGAAGTTGGGATTTGACTCTCTTCTTGCCGAAGAAATCAACCCTTGCACTGCACAACTTTCATCACCAAGTAAATGATCAGTAGTGCCCAAGTCTTAAGGGCGGTCAAAAATGGGGTGTCTACAATTAGGCATCTTGTATAGCTAGGATCATGCATTGTTTCTAACTAGCTTTTATTTTGGCTTGGAGTACACTGTAAGTTTTTACGCTTTAGTATACTTGCATGAGTGTGAGTATTGCCATGATAGCATGCTTGCCATGAGGCTATTTGCTTAAGTGATTAACTGCATGAATGCCTATGGGTGAAGGCTTGATTGCCTGAATTGGAACAACTCAATGATTGTGAGTTTTAAGCCCACTTTGCGAAGTCGCAAAATCATGTTTTAAAGCCCACTTGAGGGTGGCAAATCCGCACTTTAGCCTACTTACAAGTAGCACTTTCAAACCATTTTCAAAAACAAACCTGAGTTGTTTTGTTCCAATTCTTGTGATTCAGTCTATACTTGTATGCTGTGCACATCACATAGTAAAGTTAGCTAATAACCGGATAAGAACACATGAGGTTTATAAAACAACATATCATGCTTAGTAGAGGCCGATCCTTTGATCGGGCGAGCGGGGGTGCTCATTTCAGGACCTTCCCCTCTTGTACCCAAGTTCTCAAGCCGAGGCAACTTTGGTGATGATGGACACGTGGCCTTTGGCACGAGTTAGGGTTTCCTAAATTTCTCCAAAACAAAATATTTAGGTGGCGACTCTGTAATCTGGCAAAGTAGTCCAGTTTTGGCATTATTTGATTCAAAATCTAATTTTCCAAAATGATTTGCCGGACTGGACTCTTTGGTGTTTATCAGTCTCACATTGCACTTTGTGAGATTAGATTCAGAATCGTGACAGGAGTCTGAACTGTAGTAAAACCAATTTACGCCTCTCCGAAAGGGGGGAGCGCGAAGAAAGTCGAGTCTACAGTTTCGGACAGACAAACCGCTCTCCCAAGAACCAGGCCCAGTAAAATGGGCCCTTCTAGCAAAATTCGGTATCGAGAGGTAGCCCAAGCCCCAGCATACTGGTTCTTGACTCCAGCTGGCATCATCGCCCATAGCTACCAGGTGATTTACAAATAGAGACAGTACAAGTTGTTAGTTGTTGTCAGTTATCAGAATATGGCTCAGAATGGTAGTAATGGGAATAAAGCATAAATGATTGTGAGTTTCGGATTACCTTACGGCCGACCACTGTATCGAAGTAGCAACGATAGAAGGCAAAGGTTATGTCTTCGTGGCTCCAGCGGCGGCACCTGCCATCATACCACCGTGAGTAAGGCACGACCAAAACAATCTCATCCATTTGCTTTGGAGCAAGGGCCGAGAAATAGGTGTAAACACACAGCTACAAGAAAAGATCAGTAGTGTGCATTAACGGTGTGTGAACAGATATCAAACAGAAAGTGCAAAATAGAAGGCACAGTGTGTGAACAGATATTAAACAGAAAGTGAAAAGTAGAATGCACAGTGTGTGAACAGATATCAAATAGAAAGTACAAGGCAGAAAGCACAATGCATAAACAAATATAAGGCAGAAAATGCAAGAAGAAAGCATAAGATGAAGTAAACAAAGTCGAAGGTGTAATGCATACCTCCCAGGCTCTCCAGTAGCCTCCGACCCTGTCTCCTTTCATATGGGAATTGGAGCTCATGTAGCCGTGGAGTGTGGCAAGGCCGGCTCCACCCTAGTCGTAAAATCGGACCTGGGACAGGGTCACAAGGGCGCTTAACAAGTACAAACCCACGGTGTTCTACCTGTTCATGAACAATGTGGTACTGAAGAGATACATCAAAAAACGCTGGGTATATTGTTGTACCTCCTCCTATGTGTCAAGCTGACTCCTGCAGAAGCGCTTGGGGAACCAACTGTATCTCACCATGGTTGGCCCGTATAGAGGCTCGCTCGCTCGCTCCGAGCAGGTAGGTCCGGGCTGCCTCTCACTGGCCCATATCCATGTCGAAAGGGATCAGATCACCCCCTACTCCTAAGCCTGTGATCATCGAAAAGTCATAGGAGGTCATCGTTATCTCCCCAGTGGAAGAGAAGTGGAAAGAGTTGGTGGTATCCCACCACCTCTCCACTAATGCTCCAAGTAGGGCCCCGGCTAGCCATGTGGGATGAGAGCCTGTTGTAGAGTAAGCCAAAGCCTACCTCATCGACAAGGTCGCGGACTGGGGGGGAGCTCGTGATATCAATCCCTGGCCGTCACTGCCCCGTAACCCTTATAAGAGCGAGAGTCCTCTTGTGGCAAAGAAAGAGTGGATCAGATGAAAGACAATGATAAAGATAAGTCAGATGAAAGGCAGTGCAAGACAGTCAGATGCAAGGCAGTAAAGCATAAGGGTTGTAACTCAGTAGTGCCGTGGGAAAGGTGGGAGTCTGGCTCCCTCAGTAAAATGTCCTCCGGCATGTTATCAATGAAGTCATCAAAGTGCCTAATGCCTCCAGGCGCCATCATGTGCGTACGGGGGTGGTAAGTGGCCGGATCAAAGGGCCTCACCCTCAATAGTAGTAACTCAAGCTCAGGCCCTTAGGTGAAGACCTCTACCTCTGCCTCGAGGTCAGCGGAAATGTCCTCCATTGCTTCGCCAGCCTCATCAGCTATAGGCTCCTCAACCTCGACAGCAGGTGGAAGCATAGGTACCTCAGGAGGAGCACTATCGTGAGGGACATCGTCTACGATCTGGAAAGTGGGTGGAAAGTGGGTGAAAAATGAAGAAAAATGGAGAAAAGAGGAAAAACTTGAAAAAGTCAACCCTAGGAGAGAGAAAATGGGAGAAAAAGTCAAACATTTGGGAAAGTTCACAAAACCCAAGAAAAACTCGAGGGGAACAAGCCCAGAGTGTTGAAAACCCAAAAAAAGCAACGAAAATAAAATCTGATAGGTTCGGAGTGAAAAGGACCAAAGATGTTTTACGAATAAAGTTTGCGTGGGGTATTAGAAAACGTGTACAAAGCACAAATCTAGAGAGATGAAGCACCTATAGAGAGAGGGAGAGTGATGTTGGTCATGTGGGTATGAGGAAATGAGGTTTGGTGGTGTATTTAAAGAGACCTGTGCCGAAATCCCATTTTTGTCCTCAAAACAGCCACTGAAAGGGGGCAGCCGTACACTATTAGTGGCCGGTAGGCCTTTTTTGTGGCCCAGTGCTAGTTTTGTTCCCCTTTTTCCCTAACAGTGTATAGGAGGTCCTCTCTTGGGTCTAGAAAGAAGGATTGAGGTATTTGAATTGGATTTGATTTCCGAGGAGCTCGAAATTATGTTCCAGTTGTGCCGTTCAAACGCTCGTTGTACTCCTGCGCGCGAACATGCCCCAATTTCAAATATGAACAAGTTGTATCCTTTCGAGCATTTTGCAAAGCCTCCGAGGGGGTACATTGGAGTTTGTCGTTGAACATCGCTTTTGTTCGTTTTGTCGATTTACATGTTTGATATCTTTTCTTGCATAGAACGTGCACTCTCACATATCTCTTATGTTGTTATGGCTCACCTTTTTCGTGCTTCCTCTCAAAGGTTTGAAAGAAAGCCCTATAGTTCGGATTCTCGCAGTTCTGAATCTAGTCTCACAAGTGCAATGTGAAATTGATAATCACCAAAGAGTCCAAATCCGGCAAATCTTTTGAAAAATTGATTTTAGGATAAAAATGCCAAATTGGACTGCTTTGCCAGATATAGAGTCACCACCTAAATATTTTATTTTGGGAAAATTTAGAAAAACCCATAACTCATGCCAAAGGCCATGTGTCCATCATCACCAAATTTACCTCGGCTCGAGAACTTAGGTACGAGAGGGGAAGGTCATGAATTGAGCACTCCCACTCGCCCGATCAAAGATCGGCCTCTACTAATCATGATATGATATTTTATAAACATTATGTGCTCTTATTCCGGTTATTAAACTGGCATTACTATGTGATACACACAAGCAAGTATAGACTAGTTTGCAAGACTTGGAACAATTCAACTCATGTTTGTTTGCAAAAATGGTTTGAATTTGCCACCTCAAGTGGGCTTAAAGATTGCGAATTTGCCACTGAACATAGTGGGCTTAAAACATGATTTGCCACTCAACAAAGCGGGCTTAAAACTTACATTCATTGAATCATTCCAATTCAAACAACAAGCCTTCATCCACAGGTATTCATGCAGTTTAGCATTTAAGCACATAACCTCATGGCAAGCATGCTAATCATGGCAATCACTCACACACATGCAAGTATGCTAAAGCATAAAAACTCACCTAGTACTCCAAGCTAGGAAGATATAGGTTAGAAAAATATGCATGATTCTTAACTATGTTAAGTGTCTCATGCAACACAAACGATATGCAATTAATAGGCTTGGCTACTAATATGGCATATGAAGCAATTTGAACAACATGCGATTAAACATGTATTCAAGGAATTATTGAAATGGCAATGCAGTTTGAATGATGCGCCAAGTCTCGGTGCATGCAATATGAATGAATGGATGCAAGCATAAGGCATAAGGTATGCTAATTGAAACATATCCCTAATCTAACCATCAAAAGCGGGTAAATAAAAGGGAGAAATACGTGGGGTTGGAAGACATACACACACGCACGCACACTTATTACAACGTTATGCCCTCGCGAAGGAGGGTCCAAATGAATAAGCTAACTAGCTAAGCTAAGCTAATTAAGCTAATTTTTACAAAACTTCAAACTAATTAACTAGCTATACTAGCTAACTAATTATTACAAACTGAATTAATTAAATATTATAGTCAACTAATTACAAAACCAAATTAAGTAACTAGTTAAACTAACTAATTATTTACAATACTTAATTAGCTACAACTAATTAATTACAACACATATTTGATCTATTGCTAATTAAACTAATTAGCTAATGCTGAGAAATGATGGAAGCTCATGCATGCTCAGTTTCCACCCGAAAAGCCACTGCCTTGCTGCTGAATGCCTCTGTTTGCACATTGAAGCATTGAAAATGCTGCCCACTTCCAGAACACCTCTGCTTCATCTTACCAATGCACTGTGCAAATTTCACTGATGGCCGACAAGGGGCCGGTCGGTTACCAATGGTGGCCGGTCAGCTATTGATAACCTAGACTTCCTTGCTGCAACAGAGAGCAAATAGAGCAAAACAATGTATTTCTCAAGGGTTGTTTGCACACTTTGCCTCTCCTTTTCATGGGAAAATCAAAGGAGGGACAAAATTTGGTTCATAAACCATCAATCAAGCAATTTCATTGCATGATGGCTTGTGAAACCAATTGTGCAAGTTTAATAAATGCAAAATGAGACCAAAATGACCATCACCCTATCATGCATGATCAAGGGCAATGGAGACCTAGGAAAATGGCACATTTCATCACTTTTGAGTATAAAATGTCCCATTTTCCTTGTGTTCAAATTAACGTCTGATTTGAATACATGCAATACAACACAAAGGAATGCTTATCTTGTCACTTCTACTTGTTAATTTTATTTACACATTTTAGTTACCAAATCATTCATTTATCAATTTGTCCATTGGTGAGTGTCTTCTAAGATGAAAGAAGTGTCAACCAAGGGATAGTTTAAGGCATGAGAGAAGCTTCATGCCGTTGGTAATGAACCCTCAAAGGAGGATTAAACCATTAAGCATGAGTCCCCATCTCAAGCTTAAACAACCCTAAGGTTGAAACAACCCTCAAAGCAAATGAAAAAGTGAAGAAATGAGGGAGATCGCAGAGATTATAAACATGTAATCAACTCAAACCAATGATGGTTAAAATCTTAAAGCACCAAGCTAGTGAAAGGACTTACACTACAACTATGCAATACAAGACTCAAAAGTACCAAACAGCCACAACAGTGGTAAAACAGCTCAAAACAGGTGTAAAACATGCTGGACTTGAGCCACAAAAAGCTAAAACATTAAGCTAATACATGGCGCTAACTAGGCATGCAAACAAAACACAAGGATGAGAGGCTAACCCCTCCAATTTTAGACTTCAAAATGAGTTTTTTGCCACTGAAAAACCTCTGAAATTTAGTGGTTAAAAGGCTCAAAAAAGTTGGTTTGAAAGTGATGAACAAAGGCACAAAAACTTTACAAATAAAGAAGCAAGAAGGGTGAATCACCCCTTAACTGAAAATGGCCTCAAACTAACACTTTCAGGCCATAAAAACAGAGTTTTGGACAGTTCAAAACCAGCCCCAAAATAGTTGAAAAAGATGGCAAAGCAAGTGTGCAAAACAAGTATAAAAGAAGAATGTTATACCTCTTGAAGGAAAGACACAAATGAGGCAATAAACCAAGCCCAGACCACCTTCTAGAGCTCAAAACAAGTCCCAAGATACCTCAGCCCAAAGACTAGCAACTCTTGTTAAGGATTGATAGACAAAAGTGGAGTGTAACCAAGCAACTATGCACAAAATTGCTAGAGAGAGAGAGAGAATTTTGTTCCAAAAATGCTAACTATCCAAAATGGGGGAGGAACCCCCCTATATATAGAAAAACAAGCCTTGAGCTTAAAAACATCCTACCATACACGTGTAGGGAGATGCGGCTCAATGTGCTAACAACTGGCATAACTTGTCAACAAATATCTGGAAAAAGGCGCTGGTGGCCGACCGGCCACACCAATGGCCGACAACCATGAACCATGGCCGACAACCTATGGTGGTGGCCGAAAGGTCACCACAAGTTCCAAACTTGAAACAATAAGGTTTTGGTCCAAAACAAAGCACAAAATGGACAAGCTTTAAAGGCTCAAAGACAAGGCATTCCACCGAGGACTTCGGGCACTCAAAGCGAACAAATGCGATCATAATCATCGAGTGCACAAGCAATGATGTCTAAGTCTTGAGGTTAGTCAAAAATGGGGTGTCTACAGTTACATGTGCGCCTTGCATCGTTTATAACTCACATGCTTTCAATTCTTGCATAAAGCATGCTTTCAATTAACATCATATGTCGGTTGTCTATAATCTTACATAGAACATGCATTGTCATTATGTTAGTTTTCAATCCCGTTCATTTTGTGCATCTATCACACTCGTTCACTTTGTGCATCTATCACACCCGCTTACTTTGTGCATCTATCGCACCCGCTCACTTTGTGCATCTACCGCACTCGTTCACTTTGTGCATCTATCACACTCATTCGCTTTGTGCATCTATCGCACTCGTTCGCTTTGTGCATCTATCGCACTTGTTCACTTTGTGCATCTATCTCACCCATTTGCTTTGTGCATCTATCTCACTCGTTCGCTTTGTGCATCTATCGCGCAATCTCATTCTTTTTGTATCTATCACAATATCTCGAGGTGTGCGGAAGCACAACCCTAAGCGGTTTTTCTCCTCTTCTCACGATTTCGGTGTGCTTACAGTGTGTTTTTATTTTTTTCTGTGTGAAACGTGGTTGGACTTCTTCGCAATTCTTTTGTTATTGTTTATTGCATCATCTTGCATGAGCATAGATTTTCAAAATAGCCGGCTTCGCGAGACGTGTGAGTCCAGCTGTATACTATTTGTGCATATCATTTGTATCTTGCCCCTGAACTTTGCTAGTTTAATTCCTTGCAAAGGGATACATAGGCAGCTTTCGAGCTCAACTAATTTAATTTATGTCTTGATTGTTTGCCCAAATCTTACAACCTTGTCAAAATGGGTCGTCTCTGGGCTTTGACATTTACTCACGTCATTTCATGACTTCGAGCTCCGTCAAAGAGGGACAACTGTAGACACTCTATTTTTGGCCACTCCTAAGACTTGGGCACCACTGATTGATCACCCAATGATGAATTTATACGCTTGTCCAAATGCTCGATGTCCTCAGCAAGAAACCTCAGTTTTGAGCCTCAAAAACCTGCAAACCTTGTGCCTTGTTTTTGGACCAAAATAGTAGTTTTTCAAGCCTAACCATTTGGAGACCTGCAGACCCACTAGTGGCCTGCTGCCCACTATTAGTGGCCGACCGGCCACTTGTGTAAAAATTCAGATATTTTTGCCAGTTGTGCCATCTGTCTCCACAGATGCATGCACTGCACGAGCTGTGTCTGTATAGATATTTTCTAGCTAGTCTCATATATTTCTATATATTGATGACTCTTTCTAAAAAATTAGGGTTAGAAAAATTTATGAAGCAAAGTTTTGGAAAATATTTCTCTCTCTACATTTCTCTCTTTCCCTTGCAACTTCTATACCCTTTATCTAGACACTCTAAACCAAACCTTGAGGGTTCTTTGTTGAGATGTTTGAGCTTGCATTTGAGCTCTTGAGGGTGTGAAATTAGTGGTTTGTGAACAAAAGGATGATTCCTCTTCAAGAGGTATACATCCTAGCTCTTTTGCACTACTTCTTTCCCATCTTTCCTTACTGTTTTTGGATTGTTTTTTCACCTATATTTGTGGGCTGAAACTTGTGGTTTAAGGCCATTAAAGGTAGAGGGGTTGACCAGCCTTCTTTGAACCTTGTCTTCTAGGCTTTTACCCTTGTGTTTCCCACCATTTCATTTTTTTTTTTTTGAGCTTTTTACCACTAATTTTCAGAGGTTTTTCAACGGCTAAAATGTGGTTTTGAAGTCCCAAAAATGGAGGGGTTAGCCTCCCCTTCTTTGTCTTGTTTACTAGCTTAATTGCCCCATTATTTTAGCTTGCTTTTGAAGATGTTTTTACCTTAATTTCAGTGCTATTTTAACCTATTTTAGGACTATTTTAAGTTGTTCATGTCATTTATGCTTTGTATTGCATGCTTGTAGTGTAACGGTCCTCATGGGTTTGGTATTTTAGGCATTTGACACCAACCTATTTGAGTTGATAGCATTTATTTCAACATTTTCATACTTGTGATCATCTCTAATCATCTCTGTACTTCTCTCATTTCTTGGCTTCTTACTTGCTTTAAGAGTCATTTCAAACCGATTGTTTGTCTAAGCTTGAGGTAGAGATCGTTGTACTTAATGGTTTAATCTCTTTGGAGGTTCATTACCAACATCTCTCTCATGTCCAAAACAACCTTTTTGTTTGACACTTCCCTCCTTTAGTGGACTTAATGCTCATTTTGGACTAAAATGACTAATGAATGAAAAGGTAATTAAAATGGGTAATAAATGGCTTAAAATGAAGCAAGATAATAAAATGGTTTGGGTTCAATCGGATGTTAATTGAACCCATTGAGTCTTGAGTCGTTTCATACTTGTTAGTGATGAGAACGGTCCAAGAGTCGATGTCAACCACTTCCCTTGGTCAATATCATGATAGGGAGGAGGTTCAATAGTCTTTGATTGTGCATTTATTGAAATTGTATCCCTTGGTCGATTGATGGCTTGCGAATCGAGCCTATCCCTCTTTTGAGCTGTCTGATGATAAGGAGAGGCAGGGTGGACAAACATCCCTTGAGAATGCTCTACTTGTGCTCTGTTTGTTTTCTGTTGCAACAAGAGAAACCCAACATTAGTGGTCGGCAGGCCACCTTTACCGTACGACATGCCACTATTAGTGGGTAGCTGGCCACCACTTCTGGCCTACCGGCCACCTTTTTCAGTCAAGCAGTACCACTTTTTTTTCACAAAGCAGAGCAGAGGCTGAGGTGCAAAACAGTGTAGAGGCATTCTCAGGGGAGAAATTCATGTGCATGTATAAGCCATTTCATTGCTCCTCGGGGACCCGTTAAATTTGTTTTTGTTAGTAGTAGTATGTTGTTAGTGAACTTGTAATTAATTATTTAGTTAACTAATTTCGTAATGTAACTAATTAGTTAATTTGTATGAATTAATTACAGTGTGTTGTAACTATTTAATTAGCTAGAATAGTTAGTTAACTTCGGCATTGTACTAATTAGTTAAGTAGCTTAGCTAATTCATTCATTCAGACCCTCCTGCGTGAGGGCAAATATGTAATAATGCGTGTATGTCTTCCAACCTCATGTCTTTCTCCCTTTTATTTACCCATTTATGATAGATAGTTTAGAGTATCACATTTTGTTTAGCATTTTTCATAATTTGCATCCATGTTTCTTGCATGCATAAGGTTCGGCTCCTCATTCTAACAAGCATTGTCATTTAAATACTTCTTTGAAAACATGTTTAAAAACTGCATGCTATCAAATTGATTCATATGCTATGCTAGTAACCGGACTTCTAATTGCATATAGTATGCATTGCATTAGGCATATTTCATTAGTTAGGATCATGCATTTTTCTAATTGTTTTCTCTCTTTTGGCTCACCTCGGGAATTAGGGGTAAGTTTTACTGCTTTAGCATATCACATGAGTGTGATTGTTGCCCTGTCGAGCATGATTACCATGAGGCTAAGTGCCTAAGTGCTATATCTGTTTGAATGCCTGTGGATGAGGGCTAATTGCTTAAAAATTGGGATATTTTGAGTAATGTGCATATGAGATCACTTTTTCAAGTGGTACATATTCAAAATAATTTTCAAACAAACATGAAATCAAAGAGTTCCAATTCTTGCAAATTAGTCTATACTTGTATGCATCACATAGTAGCAATAGCCTAACAATCAGAACAAGAGCATATAATATAAATAAGAATCACATCATGATTAGTAGAGGGCCGATCTTTGATCGAGTGAGTGGGGTGCACAATTCATGACCTTCCCCTTTTGTACCTAAGTTCCTAAGCCGAGACACTTTGGTGTGACAAATAAGTGGCCTTTAGCACGAGTCTTGGGTTTTCTAAATTTTCCAAAAATATTTAGGTGGCGACTTTGTAATCTGACAAAGCAGTCCATTTTTGGCATTTTGATTCAAAATTGATTGTCCAAAAGATTTGCCAGATTTGGACTCTTTTGTGTTTATCTATTTCACATTGCACTTGTGAGATCAGATTTAGAACCACGGGAGTCCGAACTGTAAGGTTATCGTATCTGAAAGGAGCACGAAAAGCAAGCTACACAATCTAAATTACTTTCGTATGTGCTTGATGATTTAGATTGTCTGTTTTATTTGTTTGCGTATTGTTGCAATTAATCTAGTCTAAATCACGAATTACTTAGGTTTTTCAATTGGTATCAAAGTAGGTTACTCTTTGTTTTTATTCAAAATTATAGGAGTGTGATTTTGTGTGATTTGTGATATGGATTCAATTCGCGAAGGTAACTCGACCTATAGACCTCCGTTACTCGATGGTACAAACTATTCTTATTGGAAAGTTCGTATGAGAACATTTTTAAAATATATCGATGAGAAAGTGTTACCCAAAAGACAATCTAAGAGGGGGGTGAATTGGGTTTTTACAAATAAAAATAATAATACCCTAATAAAAATTATGACTAGCACAATAGATAAATATAGTTACTGAAATAAAAATAATTAAAATAAGTGTTCTAACAACTATGTCAATTAATGATTTTAGCACAATAAAAATATGAAATATAGCTATGGCAATTTAAATAAAATAAATAGATAAGGGAGAGAGAGAGGCAAACAAATTTATAGTGGTTCGGCTTCAACTCAGCGTACGTCTACTCCTCAAGCTTCACTTGAGATTTTCTACTATTCTCTAGCTTCATAGGGTGCTAGCAACCTTTTCACAGATGGAGCAATCGTCCACGGATTTTACACAAACTTTCTAAGTCCAAAAAATACTGAGAGTACTACACTCTTACAGGATTGAAAAGAAGGTGTTTTTGCTTTAACAGAAAGTTACAAGAATTATCTCTCAAAGATAGATATAAAAATGAGACTCTGATTTTTCTATAATCCTCACACAGGAAAGATGGGCTTAAAGCTATACGACTTAATGTATAATTTCTGAGAGAGGATGTAAACAAAAATTGAAGAACACTTCTTAGAAAAATTTTCAGAGAATAGATGAGAGTGATTTTAGATCAAAGAATATTTTCTGGTTTCTGTAATTTGTTTGTAGTTGCTGTCACTTGTTCACATCAGAGGCTTTAGTATATATAATGAAACTTATAGCCGTTTATAACCGTTGTATTCATTTAAATTTATAGTCGTTGTATTCATTTGAATTTATAGCCGTTTATAGCCGTTGTATTCATTTGAATATCTTTCACTCCATCATTACTAATTTGAATATCTTTCACTTGAACCTTTTGGCCTGCTATTATGCTGGGCTGTTTGAACCTTTGTTTTGGGCTGTTTGAACCTCTGGTTTGGGCATTATTTTTGGGTTGAAATGAACTTCTAATTTAAGCAAATATTAAATACATTCAAACAATATTTAGGATAAAAGTTTAGGTGAGAAATAATGGGACAAAATAAATTTTGATTCTATTTTTCTCTTTCAAATAAATTAAAACATAATTAAATAAATCATCAAAATAAATTTTGGATTTAAAACATAATTAAATAAATCATCAAAATAAATTTTGGATTCTATTTTTCTCTTTCAAATAAATTAAAACATAATTAAATAAATCATCAAAATAAATTTTGGATTCTAGTTTTCTTTTTCAAATAAATTAAAATATAATTAAATAAATCATCAAAATATATTAGTCTAATAGAAAGTTTGGCACTGTGTGCTCTATGGGTGGAGTGAACCTGTTGTCACCATTGATGGAGCTGATATTCCCAAACCACTCAATAAGTGGGACATAATCGATTATCAAAACTCGAGTTGGAACAGTAAAGCTCTCAATTCTCTCTTTTGCTCTGTCATACCAGAAGAGTTTCGTAGTATTTGCACATGTGAGGTAGCAAAAGAGGCTTGGGACATTCTTGAAACTATTCACGAGGGCACTACTGTTGTTAAAAGATCAAAACTTTAACATCTCACCTCCTCTTTTGAAACTCTTTTTATTCATGATGATGAGACGTTTGATGATTTTTATGCAAAACTTAGTGACATCGTGAATTCCTGTTTCACGATCAGTGAAAAAATCCTTGAATCGAAGGTCGTTGGAAAAATTTTGAGGTCTTTACCCGAGAGGTTCCAATCAAAAGTGACAGTTATTGAGGAGTCTCAAAATGTTGAGAACCTCAAGCTTGATCAATTGGTTAGAAACTTGCAGACTTATGAAGCCCACCAGATTTCTAAGAAAAAACAAAAAGCTAGTATGGCTTTTACCAGTGCTCATGAGACTACTAAGACCCCTGAGGTTGAGTTTGATCTAGAGTCCGAAATGACGGCAATGTTTACCAAACAGTTTAAAAAAAATTTAAAGAAAAAGAAGTCGAATTTCAAGGACTCTAGTTCAAAAGATAAGGGTAATGAAAAATTCAAAACTTTTCCTCCAAAAGTTGCTTCAAATACTGAGAAGAAGACTGTGAAGGAGCAAGGTGTCAAGTGCTATGAATGTCAAGGGTTTAGACATATTGCACTTGAATGTCCATCAAAAAAGAACTGCAAGAAAGTATACACTGTGACTTGGGATGATAAAAGCAGGTCAGAGGAAGAACCTGAATAAACTGAATCCGGTGAAGATGGAGATAATACCTACATGGCATTCTGGTCTACTATCACTCAACCATCTCCAAAGCCTTGAGTTTTCTCATGGTCAGAGTCTGTACTGTGCTCCTACCTTTGATGGGAGTGATTACTTATTCTAGAAGATACGAATGAGGATGTATCTTAGAGCTCATGACCTTGAAGGTTGGCAAGTAATTGAAGAGGGTGCTGAAAGTGTTGACAATCCGAGCAATCAAAAAGTTTTGAACACAATTCGTGAAGCAATTTTTGAAGAAGAACAACGGATTGCTCACTGCATGAGGCCAAAAATGCATAGGACATTCTTAGTCAAGTCCATGAAAGATGTGAGTCATCTTCACAACCATCCATCACCTTTTATGCTTTAGTTGCTCGACTGGATGAGATCGAAAAGAAAGAAGAGCAAAAAGAAGATGATGAAACCTCGGAAGACGATGATGAGATTGATGGTGATGACCTACAACAAGCTCATGAAATACTTTACAATGAATCTCTAAACTTGTCCAAGATCAATGACAAACTGACTTGCAAGCCCAAAGCATGTGAAAGCAAGAATGTTAAGCTACAGGGAGAGGTTGTAACAGCCAAATAGGATGTCATCAAGATCTCCAATGACAGGAAAGACCTATGTGGAAAACTTTTGTCTTGTGAGACCAAAAGGAATGAACTTCTGAAAATCTATGCCACATATGAAGAGAAGATTGAAATCCTTAAGATGTCACAAGCTACATTGGAAGAGATGGTCGGTCAAAAAGATAAAGAACTCAAAGACGCTACAGCCACAATTGCTATGTGGAACAAAGGGTCAAAGACATTGGAAGACATCCTCGGGTCTCAACAGATAAGTTGTGACAAAAGTGGGCTAGGCTGTGGTAATGCAACAGTTCAAAAGGGACAGGCCTCTACATCTCATAACATCAAGACTCAAACAAAGGGAAGCTGAAGGTTCAACAGGGTGATCCCTTTCTTCATTTACCTAACGAGGGTAAGATCAGCAAAAGAGAGGTAAAACCTGTTTTTTTGTTTGTCATCATTATGGTAGGTATGGCCACATTCATCCTTATTGTTTTGCGTTGTTTGGTAAGGTGTCTCAAAAGGGTAGAAATTCTAATACTTTTTGGGTTAAGAGACAACCTTACATGTCTAGGCGGAACACCAAGATTCATGAGGGTGTTCACAACACTAAGACGTTTACCAAGACTGCCAGTCCTGCTTCTATTAAGACCAAAAAGATATGGGTGAGAATGAGTGACTTAACTTATTTTGTTGTTCACACTACATTGAAAGCACGTGGCTCACACATATGGTATGTTGATAGTGGGTGCTCTTGTCACATGTCTGGAGATAAATCCTACTTCATATCTCTTGAAAAATATGAAGGAGAAATTGTTACCTTTGGAGATTATGGCACTTTTAGAATCATTGGTAAGGGCTCTATAAGTGTGGTTGGTCTCCCTAAGCTCGAAAATGCCATACTTGTTGATGGCCTTAAAGAAAATCTTTTGAGTATTAGTCAAATGTGTGATTCCCATCATGAAGTATTATTTTCCAAAAATAAATGTTAAATTTTGGATAAGAAGAGAAATACTATCATGCATGGGGTTCGCACATCTGATAATTGTTATAGGATTGTTACCACTAATGATCTTACTTGTCACTCGGCCGTCATAAGTAATCTTGACTTGTGGCATCAAAGATTAGGTCACATGAATTTCAAGGACCTAACCAAGATAGCCAACAAAGAGCTTGTGAGAGGTGTACCCAAAATGGGTAAGAATGTGAACCATGTGTGTGCACCATGTCAACTTGGGAAGCAAACTCGTGTCCCTCATAAAAAGGTGAACAATTTCACAACCAAACATCCTCTTGAACTGGTTCAAATGAATCTTATGGGACCCACTCGCACTGAAAGCACTGGAGGTAAAATATACATTTTTTTTAATTATGGATGATTACACTCGTTTTTCATGGGTTAATTTTTTAAGAGAAAAATCTGATACGCTTGATACTTTCTAGGCCTTAGTCCTCAAAATCCAAAATGAACAGGGTGTCTCTATTGGGCGTATCATAAGAATCCGAACTGATCATGGTCGCGAGTTAAAATAGTTCGTTTTCGGATTTTTGTGATATGCATGGAATTAAGCATGAGTTTTCTGCTCCGATTACTCCACAGCAAAATAGAGTTGTTGAGAGGAAGAACAGGGTAGTTCAGGATATGGCTAGGGTCATGCTCCTTAGCAAGAAATTTCCTCTTAAGTTCTGGGCTAAAGCCTTAAATACCATTGTTTATGTTGTGAATCAAGTGTATTTAAGGCCCGACACTTTACAAACTCCATATGAATTGTGGAAAAGGTTGAAACCTAATGTAAAATATTTCAAAACTTTTGGGAGTAAATGTTACATTGTCAAAGATAGAGAGTCGTTGGGTAAATTTGACTCTCGAAGTGATGAAGGTATTTTTCTAGGGTATTTAACCACTAGTAGAGCTTTTCGTGTCTATAACCTGCGCACTTTATCTTTAATGGAATCAATCAACGTGGTTATAGATGACACAGGTTCTCCTATGTTAGCAATACATGAGGAAGAATATGGTGAGTCTCCAATCTTGGATACTGAACCACAAAGACAAGGAGAAGCACAAGGTCAAGCCCAAGAAGGTGAGCCGACACCAACTTCAATGGTAAGTTCGAGTCCAAAGAGTGCACAAAAAGACACCATCTCTAATGCTCCCATCACTGCTAGTCTAGAGTTAAAACCATCAGCAAAGGTAAGATTGAATCATCCAGCTCAACAGGTAATTAGAAGTGTCTCTAACAGAATGAAAACCCGAAAACGAATTCGGGAAGAGGTATCTCATATGTGCTATGTGTCGTTAATTGAACCTAAAAATATAAAAGAGGCCTTACTAGATGATGGTTGAGTTAATGCTATGTATGAAGAATTAGGTCAATTTGAACGTAACAAAGTTTGGACTCTTGTTTCAAGACCTAGAGACATGAATGTGATAAGTACCAAGTGGATCTTTAAAAATAAATCTGATGAGAATGGTACTATGGTGAGAAATAAAGTGAGGTTGGTTGCTTAAGGATATACTCAAGTAGAGGGTGTTGATTATGATAAAACGTTTGCCCCTATTGCATGTCTCAAATCTATTCGTATTTTACTTGGTGTTGCATGCTTTCTTGGGTTCAAATTGTTTCAAATGGATGTGAAAAGTGCCTTCCTAAATGGGTACTTGAAAGAAGAGGCTTATGTTGAGCAACCAAAAAGGGTTGAGGACCCAAAATGTCCACATCATGTCTACAAGTTAGACAAGGCGTTGTATGGGTTAAAACAAGCCCCTCGGGCTTGGTATGATAGACTTACTAGTTTTCTCCTTGATAATGATTTTCAAAGGGGTAGTGTGGACAAGACGTTATTTGTGAAACATACTAAGTCTCAAATACTTGTTGCTCAGATTCATGTTGATGATATTATGTTTGGATCCACTACTGATTTTCTTGTGAAATATTTCTCGAATTACATGACACATGAGTTTGAGATGAGCATGATGGGGGAGTTGTCTTACTTCTTGGGTCTTCAAATTAAATAGTCTCCTTCGGGTATG